>JALDNG010000522.1:0-128962 GCA_024349245.1 Neodontobutis hainanensis
AAAATAATATGTAAAAATGTATTCGATTTAGCGTTTGCTGATGCTGCTTGCGATCCAATAGATTTTGGCCTTGCACCCGTACATGCAATTCGTAAGGCTCTAGCAAATGCCGATATCAATATCAAAGACGTGTCTTTGTTTGAAATCAACAGAAGCTTACAGTGTTGTCCCTCTAGTTTGTATGAAAGTTTGATACAATCGTAATAATTTAGGAACTTGGTATTGATCACTCCAAAGTGAATATTCACGGAGGAGCAGTATCTCTGGGACATCCTGTTGGGTATTCTTTATCCTTATGAAAGTGCTTCTGGTGCTCGTATTTTGACCCACTTGCTTCATGCCTTAGAGCCACACCAAGTGGGAGTTGCTGCAATATGCAATGGAGGAGGCGCAGCAACTGCTGTTGTCATCGTAAAATCACAGATTTGATAATTGATTAGTTTTTTAACTCAAAGAACGTTGTATTTTCAAATTTCCCTCCATTTATTAATTTTAAGTGAAAACATACATTTAACATTCAACGCTATTTTTTGAACATAAAATTCTTGCTTTCCAAAGGATCAGCTGCCACAGATATTAGGTTTATTTAGTGTAAGAAAGAGGATGAGACTTTTTGAGTGAAACTTGTCCTCACTGATATTGAAGAAATTTTGACAATTAATTACGCATGGCGGAGGTCTATTTCCGAACAGTTAAAGAATAACACAGCACTACTTCGTAACGGAACGTAAATAAAAGCTGACCCCTTTGAAAAATATCAGTTACGGTTTTAAAATAATCCTTTTCAAAAATTTATAAAAAGTACAAAATTTAAGAAGTTTAATTGATGTGGTACTAGTTGATAATTCACGCTTGAATATAAATCCTTTAAAATTCTGAGCGTTTCGATGAATTTGAGAACCATATTATTATGTTAGAAACGAAGATTTTTTGAATATTTTGACTGAGTGCATGTTTTAATTGTTTATATTTCCAACTGGTAAACAGTCGACTTACGCTTGAACAATTTTAGGCCTCTAGCTTAACTGCTACATGAAAGAAGTTCAACACAAACGTTCCTTTGGCAAAATATCAAGAAAAGCACCTTTTTAAAGGATCTTCTCTTTTCCCGTGTATATCTTTTTTATCTTCAGAACACGCATCAAATTAACCGGCGGGCGGTAAGAAACAGTGGAATGACACCATTAAGGCAGAGGTTTGCGAACAAAGACTTAAGCAAGGTGACAAGTGAAATATCAAAAGAGTATTGTTTTTTTAGACTGTCTCATATTAAAATTTATTCATAAAAATAAATTTAACGATTTAATAAATTGATATTCGAACAAGCAGTGTCAATAAATAAAAGTAGTTAGTTTTGGGGAATTTTTCGATTGACTTAGTTCATTCGTTTGTGTTTGAAAAAATTCTTTCGATGAAATGTCGGCTTAAGTGATTAAAAGAGATCGTAAATATATTTTGTTGGTTTTATGATTCCTTCAAGTTTAAGACTTTCAAAGGCTTTTACTTGAACTATTTTTTCTGGAAAATTAAAAATATTTTTGGTGCTGTTTAAGCAATAACGGTGCAATTTTTTGTATGATTTTGATACAAAGTAACATGAATAAACGGAAACGCCTCTTTAAAGTCAAGATATTTCAGAATAACGGCGGTTGGTTTGATTTTTTGTAACATTTTAAGCAAGCGCAGAACTTTTATTAGATTAACATGGCCAGCAATTTTACACCTCCATATTGAAAGAGATGTTTCACAGAATTAAGTTTTAGCAGCTAAAATTGAAAAAATAACAATATACAAGGAAAAAACCGAATTCATTTTTCACAATAGATTAATTGACTTAGAAATAAGTTTTATACATTTGTGATTTATAATCGGAATTTTCTTTGATAATATAAAAATAATGCTGGCTAGTGTTAAAATAGTTCAAAGTGGAGAAGTTTAAAAAGATTTTGATTCTACTTTTTAATCCTAGGCGTATGATTTAATCAATAAATGAAGGCAAAATAGCAATTTCACAATTTTGACGTCTTAGTCTTCATGTAAATGAGCAAATAGTAATTTCATCAAAAAATTATGAATTTCTAAAATTAGATTATCTCTCCCCAGTTAATCATGCCAAGGCTATGCCAAATTTAATTTTACATTCTTAAAATATATCTAATCCGATATTAGACAATCGATGAATTAAAATTCATAAATGTATCTCGCCGAATTAACCCGAACTTTAATAGATAGGTTAATTCTTCTCGATTCTTTCTGAATTTTATATTTTCGTTAAAAGAGTCTCATCATTAATTTATCTAAAAAACTATCTTAACTGTTGTACATCAAACTTTTTGAATTTTAATTTGACAATAATTATTTACATTCATATCGATAAATTTAAATTTATTTTCATTGCCTAAACAGGCGAAGTAAAAATTTCAGAATTAAATTCATATGCTTGTATATTTTATAAAAGAGTTAATGGATAAAAACGTGAATGTCTAATTTTAATTTATTCTTCATAACTTAAGCCATATCAACTTTAAAATGCATTGACTATCAGATGGTTTCTTTTAACAATATTGTTAGAAATAAATACTTCATTATGAATTTATTTGAAGTGATGATAGGAAAAAATCTGAATGATAAGCTTAAAATATAACATGAAATTAATTAAATATATTTCAAATTCTTATATATCTATGAATGTAACTTTTCGATCCCCTTAATCCGGTCAAGGCGGCGTTTTAACGGAAGAACGAAAAATCCAACCCTTATATTTGACTGAATTTTTCATGATAAAATTTTGATTATTTTTTGAGAGTAATTCTTTGAAGTTATATTTAAATTTATAATTAATTTTGTAACCGCTAAAATATTACTTAACGTCTGAATGTAAAAATGGGATTTTTTTAACTTTTTCCCAACACTCTAATAATCGTAATATATCAAGTTTTTTAATACAAAAGGGTTTTAAAATTTTTGGAACTCGCACAAGCCGTATTTCATTTTGCGGGTACTTGCGCGCGCATTATGCTGACTTTTTAATGGATTCAGGTAAAACGGTTTTTAAAATAAAGAAAATAATTCAAAGATAAATCATTTTAGATTTATTAAAAATATCGAAGTGAGATAATGCCCAAAAGTCCGATCTATATAGTTTAGTATGAGCATGGTTAATTTTAATCGAAATGAGTTCTCCCACCATAGATTCTTAAACTCAAGTGATTCATAATTTTCACACTCATTAACTTATGTAACATTGGTTTTAAAATTTATTAAACCAATTTTTTTTTGACAAATATGGAACTTGTTTTGTATTTAATTTTTGAATAAACTCGATAACTGTTTTCTTCTAATTTTATATTAAGTTGACCTGATAAAAATGAAAATTATTACACATAAATTGGGTTTAGCTCAAGTTAAAAAAAGGAAGTTTATCGAAGAGAATTTATTCTCGATAACATAAATTATACGATAATTCTCATGGATTAAATTTTGATGGGACGAATCCGTACAAGGATTGTGGTTGGATTAAATATGTAGTCGAACTAGGTTCACACTTAAATGAGCGGCATGGAGTAAAGTAAAAAACTTCAAATGAAGGTAAGGCGGCCTGTGAACGATTAAGAACTTGAAATTTATTCTTTTAAAATGCTTTCCAAAACCAGAGTTTGATTTATGTAAACCTATTAATCTATAGGAGAAGGATATGGGACAATCACGAATATAGATTTACAGGAAGATGTAAAGTAACTCACTCTCTTTGGAATAAATATAAAAACATATTGAAATTATCTTGGTTGACAAAATCAACAACTCATGTTATTCATGACCCACCTAGACGTTTATATTTTATAATGAACTTTTAATGGAGTCATTTTATGTCTTAAATGCTCAGGAACCTTCCTAATATCTAAATATTTGAATAAATTAACTTATATTAATATTGATGGAAAAAACATGTAAAACCAAAACAAACTTGATTTTCTGGTGTGAAACTATCTTATAAAGTACATCAGTCAAGTCTTGCTTCCTGAAAAGAAACACGCATATTTGAAATGTAATATCCGTTAAATATCCTAATAACGCAGAAAACGTATAAAATGGTTCATAGTTGTAAATAAATGTATTAATAAGTTTGATTTTTAAATTTATATAAGTTATGAGGAAGTATTTGTGTTTTGTCTCTGAACGCTTCACTGATATCGTTAAATTAAAGGAGGCGATTTCCACACGAAGGTGAACCTTTAAAAATTGACAAATTCGACATTACAGAGATGACCGTTTCTCTTCATTTATACAAAATCCTGATTCTTTACTTTTTGAATCCCCTAATGGTATGTATCTCTACGATTGACACGGTCTTCGTTTCATGTTTCTATGATTTATTGTTCTGAATAAGTTTATCACAAGATTTAATAGATTTTCTTTTTTAAAAATTAAAAAGATTTGTCATATGATTTTAACGTTTGTGGCACTACTAAAGAACGTGAAGAACATAATTACAAACTTCAATTTGACGAAATGAATAAAAAATTAAAGTGATCTGAAAATAGTTCAATTTGTGAAAAATTTATATTCATTATGTTGAAGATAAGGGATTGTTTAAATCAAAAGTATTTCAAAACCCTATCTGAGAAACCACGTGATTTTCTATTTTTGTTACAATAAGGTAATGTATGTGTTCGGCTAATTCACTACGATTCACGAGCTTAACGGGAAGTTTCTAACTTATTGCGACTGAGTACGAAGGACTCTCCTCTGTAACCTAAACGCAAAGAGACGTCGTTACTCCTAAGAGGCCAATCTGCAGAGGTACGGTCTTTATAAATGAATACAACGTGGGTGAGAGTCATACACAATCAAACACCCAATGTTAACACCAGTAAAAGGTGCTGATCGGGAAAACCTGGAAAGCAAAGATTTCCAGAATAATACAACTTAACGAAAAATTCTTCCCGATATGTTTGACTCATCTCGGCTTTGCGGAAAATGCGCATGACTTAGGGTGGAATATAAATACTGATTTCAAAGCTTCACATTTTTGATGTATTGTTAAAATCACGAAAAGTGAATTATAACTAAACTCTCAGCTAAAAACTGAATGACGAAACGCTTGAACTTATCGTGTGATATTTTTGTCCAAGCCTAAACTTTTATTTTGTATGGACCTTTATTTAACTCTAAAAAGAGCTAAAATAAATCTGGTCGGTTCCATTAAAACGTCATTGCGTTTTCTTCACTAAAGTTGAAATGATGAAATTTTTATTCATCTCGTTTGGCACCTTAAACAATTGGAACTCAATGAGAGGGGATTCGCTTTCTTATGGTAACAATCTAATATGATTCGAGTGTCAGAAGGCAATTCTTTCCCACACCACACAAATAGTGTAAAACACGAGAAGAATCATGAAATGGAATGAAGTGATATTAATAGATAAACATAACAAAATATACACGTTAATTTAATAAAAGTAAAAGTTTGAAAATGGATCATAATATTGTGACTGGTTGGAGGAAATCGAGTACTGGCTGATCATAGGAGTGTGGTCTTGAACTTTGTAGAGATCGTACGAATACGGATACGTTTGAATGTTCATCATATTTGATATGTCAGATAGTGGATTATTTGAAGGTGTTGTCAAGCCAGGCTTGAGAAACAACTGATGTGTGTTGACAAAGGTGGTCGGCGTATGACCGCCACATGGTAGTACGTCTTGATAAATTTTGACTGGTTCTTGTGTAAAATCTGAAATGGGTTGGTGATTTCCTGATTTCGTACGCGCTCGTTTATTTTTAAACCATGTCTACGATGAGATAATTAAGATACCTGAATGACGAACTCACTTACGTTCAGTTTGCGGGCTAGAAAAAGCCTCTCTTCCGTTTTTGGATATTTTGATTTCTTGAAGGAGGCATCGAGCATGTTCAAGTCTTCCGGGTTGAATTTAGTTCGATTCTTGCGATTTCCTGTGCATTTATGCTTTACCACCGATTGTGTGTTTTGGACTCCTTGATCACTGATAACAGGCTTTGCCAAAGCATTTTGATCGCTTGGTATCATTAACTCAGTTTATAATTCTTATGGCTCACTTTAAAGCGTTGGAGGAGGTCGGCACTTTTTATCTAAAGCGCGGTATAAATACTACCCCTATCTACCGCTCGATACTCAAAAGCTTCCATTTTTTGATCGTTAAAGTCTCAATTAAGGAAGTACCAAATTGTTGAAGAAAGCCGATTGAGCCGGTTTAAAGAGACAAAGTTTTGTACTTCAATTTGAAAAATCATAAATATTTTCACCTTTTAAATGAAATAAACCATTGTTTATTACTAATTCTGTCAATTCTTCAGTTACCTTTATTTATTTTGAGTATCTTTGTGAAATTGGAACAGGCTGTCAAACACGACCCAGGATTCGCATCGTGCTTGTCTCATGAGACTATCTTGATTTCAAAAGTATTTTAAATGTTGATATACACTGATATTATTTGCTCCTACTTCCTTTATATAGTCGACAAAAAGTTATTTTAAGCATGTAACACATTGAATATTCTTTTCTTAACATGACTTAATTTGCTTCTTTTTCCATTTTAAATGGAGGCGAAAATTAAGAATATGAGAATTGTTATTTCCTCCATTTTAACACTTTTCTGCTTCAAACATTTTATAAATATATTTTTTCGGTAATTTAAAGAGCCTCGTGGGAGAGTGAAATTGAAAGGGCAATTGTATGATAAATTACAGCTAGTTGCAAACTTATTTTCCTTTTTATGTGATATAATTTAAAAAATTAAACACATAAAAAATCCCAATATTTTTTACTGTTTAACTGAATATGATATTAAAATTTCAAACAATTATGGCTCATGAAACAACGTTCGAATAGTTCTAAACCTCAAAAATTTTCATAATTTTTTCTACACCAGACACTATAAGAATATTACAATGAAAATTTGCTATAATATGGAATCAACAAAATACGTCCCATAGACCTATCTTTTCATAAATTTTAAACTATCATACATTTGAAAAAGGGTTTTCAGCTCTCGAATCGCAAAAACGCATTAAATTGATTAATATAATGCGCATGATTTTATAAAATGTACTTTTAATTTTTATAATTTTTAACTTACAACATTATAACAGCTTAAATTTTCTATATTTTTCTTAGCTAGGGATTTTGCATAAATGTTAAAAAGCCATTGATATTTTGTTACAAAAATATCAAAATAAATATTCACAGTATCAACGATTCATTCTGGGTTGTTATGAACCAAGGCTTTTTCTCCTCTTATGTAATTCAACTAAGATAAAATGTTCAATAAATTATGAACAGGTAAAAGTTAATTTTTAGACATTTTCAGTCGATCTATCAAATATATATATGGATTTTAAAATTTTAGAAAACAACCTGAGAAAAGTTTTAATTAAAAAGAATGGATGAAATTTAAAACGTCATTTCAGGCGCATGTCAAGAGAGACTTCTCTCGACGAAGCTGTCATGGCTACTAATTTTCTGAAAAGAAACCATCGAAATTAAGGTATTTTCTCTTTTAAACTTATTTATAAGTTATTTTAATTCTATTGATACGACCATCGTCTATGCTCTGTTTTTTTAAATACACTAATTTATATAAACGAAATATACTCTTAAATTTGTTAAAAATAAACCGATTTCAACTTTGAGACAATTCTACTTTTTCGAAATAAAATTTAATAATTTCAAAAACCGTCAAAAATAATCACATTCTCATATATATTTATAAACCAGTGTTAAAGCCATAATGTTTAAATTGAGACCACAAAATTATTTTTTGGGCAAGCTATCGTGTTGTAATAAAGGATATCTTTTAGGTTTATCAATAAATATGCGATATAATATAGCATTTCTTTCTTACGTATTTCACCTATATCAGATTAAAAAGGGCTTTCCACATCAAACAAAATACTTCTGACAAACATTATGAACCGAATTTGACGAAAAACATCTTAAATTATTTTATCGAATAATATATATGGTAGTTTAAAATTCTTTATGTTCGGTTTATCAAAATGACATAGCCCTTTCAATCTAATCATATAGAAAGATATTCGAGCCAATATTTTAACATTTTCTCGCATATTTACTCAGCAATATTTTATATACTAGCTTCAAAAAATAAATTATCACTGAAACTTCATCGTTAATAATTGCTCATTAAAAGAAAAATCATAATTTGTTTAACCATATCTAGTTTCTTGAAACTTTCAAATTTTGTTTTCTTTGATTGAAAATAGGGATAATTAAAATAAGGGAAATGCAAAAATTTATCCCTCAAACCAATATTTATTATGGTAAGTTGATATGATATATATTATCAGGATGAGAAAATCATTCAGAATATATTAAAATCACATTTGATCATCACACCAAACGTTCATTAAGCGTTAAATGTTTATATTCCCCATAAAAATACGAGGAAAGATGAGTTATACAACATATAGATAAAATTAAACGACAGAGTTAGTATTTTAATAATTTGAACACAATAAATTATTTATTTGTAGAGAAAGGGTTTGTAAAGCCTCAAGGCTTCTCTCGAAGAAATTTTACGTCTATATTAGCTTCTCGGTAAAACTCTGTTCACTAAGTTTCGCCTTCAGCTCTTCACCAGCTTTACAATTTTAAAACATTTTTAACCTGGTGGTGTGCTTCTCTCGGCCCCTCCCACAAGAGGAACCGTACCTCTGTTAAATTAATTCATATTTAAAATTATTTGATAGTGAATGTGGTTTTATCTAAATTCAAAATTCACATTTCTTAAGCGTAAAAAGTTTGGAAAATCAGAAAATTAATTTGTTATTTTATGCCGTAAAAATCATTAAGTACAAGATTGAGGCGGTTTATAGATTTATATAATTCTGATTTAACTATTAATTTCAGCAGAAAGATAAAATCAGTCACCACTCCAAAGTGGATCAATTAAATCAACGTCATAAAGATAGATTGCCTTATTTATTCATATGCTTCATATGGATCAAATAAAGAAACTTGTTAAGAAATGTATATATTTAAAGTATATTTTCATACTTTTACAACTTACAATAAAGCGCATTTTTCACGTTGTCCTATATGTAAGAAAGTTCAAAAATGTTTCATCTTGAATCGAAAATTACAACAATTGGTACTTCTGTAGTACTTCCTTCCATGGTAAAAATTAAAATCAATTTTTTATGAAATTAAATTTAACTGTTTATTGATTTAAAATTTGATACTATAAATGATTATGATCAAAAATATTTTTTTAATTTATCAATTTTATACTCGCGTTTCCACGTAAATTCAAGAATTTAACTGTTTTGACGTTACAATTTCGTGCCACTTTATTGTTTTTATAAATTCTTTTTGCTATACACATATTTTTTAAATAAATGTGATCACAAGTATGTTTGTGAACAAAATATACACATGGTCAATAAAATGATAATGAGCATGAGGCAAAATGCTTAACTTATCAGCCAAACCATTGTTAACTATAGTTTAGTCAGAACAGATGTCCTGTAAAATAATACGGATTGGTGTTATTTCATCGAGATAAGAACAGAAATCAAAAGTGACTCTTCAGTATCGCAATCTTTTCCACCAAAACCCCTTGTTCTCTTACAACTCTGCCATATTGTATTTAAAAGCACAAAAAGCGATTCGTCTTTTTGTACTTCAATACTTTTCCTCCAAAAAGCATTGGTTCAGAAACCAGTTTCAGGGCACGAATTTTACTCATGTAGTTTATCCAGTCCACAATTGTGTGTCTGAAAAACTTAAATCACTTAAAACTATCTTTGTTGCGAGTTCTTCAAAAGACCAATAATATATTAATCTTTGATATAAACGTAAATTTAAGTCTTCAAATAAACTATTTTTTCAAAATATTCATTTCTTTTTTGTGTGGTCTTCCACATCTCCATTTTATTCTTATAATAGTTTTTGGTGTAATTAAGGTTACCATGTTGCCGCATTCCTTAGTTCTTTCTCTCTTCGTCAAATTGGTAAATTTGCAAAATCGCAGAGCTCAATTTCAATTCTCTACCAGGGATAAATTTAGTTTTCCTTTCCTTAAATTTGAGAACTCAAAAATAGGAATATCTATTTTATGAATATATTCTTGAAGCATACTTAAAAAAGAAACCCATTGAAATTAAAAGTTTCAAAAATTCAACCCAAAGGGAAATTATGAAAAGTACTCAACCATCAATCCTTGTTATGCTCATGAACCAATAAACGTATTTTATTATTCATAATTTTATTGTTTCAAGAGATGTTAAAATTATTTTGATAAATCAAAAGCGTAATAATACAGGAATCGTATCGTAGAATAAGTAAAACGTTGGCATTCTAACAATATTTTTGACACCCTTTTTGGAACTAATTTCTGAAGAAAAAGAAGAACGTGTTAATTTTTAACACCACCGACACAGTTTAGACTTACATCAAAAATTGATACATTTAATATTGTTAAAAGACGAGTTACAGATATCCAACATAATATAAACATCAACCAATGCTACAAGGTAAGGTTGCTAAAAGAGCGGAGGAGAGGGGGAGGTTTAAGTGAATGGAAGTCTCACACTACCCGATTACTGGTGTACACTACGAAAGGGTGTCGAAAGTTGGAAGTTCTCATATGTAAAATCCCTGGAAAGAGGCTTTGATAGGTTTTCCGTACACTTGATAGATAAAAATAAAAATAAAATGCCTTGACTTTATTTTTTACGATTCACCATATTGAAGTTCATTATTATTTTTTAACTTTTTAGTTTTCGAGTATTTAACAAAAATGTTTTCATGAATTCATTTACGTGTACCTTAAATTTCGACTCACGCGTGACGGATTTGGTTAAATTGATTTCAAAGATCACAAAGCTTTTCCAGAATTATAATACTATTTGATTGGAAT
Source organism: Neodontobutis hainanensis (assembly GCA_024349245.1). NCBI lineage: Eukaryota > Metazoa > Chordata > Actinopteri > Gobiiformes > Odontobutidae > Neodontobutis > Neodontobutis hainanensis. The sequence goes on from JALDNG010000522.1 coordinate 10,920, forward strand.
TAATAAAATTATTCACTAATAAGTGCAGGGGAAAATATTTTTAATTTAACTTGTTAGATTTAATTCATAAATTTCTTCAGCCATGATTTATACTGTATTTTTTACTTTAAATTATCCAGTTAAATATTGAATTTAAGACAAAACAGGACATTTCAAATTTTACATAATTAAAAATTTATAACAGAATATACTGTGAGGTATTCATATTTAGAAATGATGTTATGTTAAGATTCTTGAGTTTGGTGGTTAGACTTTTATCTGAACTATCAAAAGAGATGGTCTAAAATACACATTTTAAGAAGTGGATTACAATGAATTCTGAAAATATTTTCCATTTTTATGAATATTAGAGAAACGCACTAAAAGTCCCTTATCTTTATACATAACCGAAACTGTAACATTCTTCAATTAAAAGGTCCCTTCATCTGTAACATTAAATAAAATGGCCAAAGTTATTTTTCTTGAACTCAATAATCATAAAGGTTATTTTGAATTTTTAAACCAATTATTGAGCTAAATTTAAAAATGTTTAAATTTACGTTCACCTTCCGACTGATAGAGTAGGCTTAAATTCAGCATTCTCATTGATTTTTGTGGTCGAATTTAAATATTATCAATCTGATTTTATGTCCCTTCAACAGACATTCGTCTTTGAAATATCACAAAATTTCAATAGAAACAAACCTGTATGCATAAAAACTTAGAATATAATTCCATTAAATTGTAAATTGGATAACCACACTTAAATCATTTGATAAATAGATCACAGGTTTCTCTCCACCTTTCCAGTAAGACTCGTAAAAATTCAATAAATTAAAATAAATAGCCTCAGAATAAATGTAAAAAAAGAAAAACAGCTGTTAAAATGTTTAAAACAAAAATAATTATGAAAACCGCGTTACATTTACATTAAAGTTAAAAAATACAAAAGAAGTTAAATATTTCCAAAATTAATTCAAATGGTAATATTCAGTGTTTATGACATGGAAACATGGATAAAAATAACGCTCGAGTCACATATTCCACTTTAGTTAATTAAACATATTTTGAATGAACTCTTATCTCTTCAGGGAAAACCTTAAAACTCACTAGTTAGTAAGAAATTAACCGTTGATAGCATTTTCTTCAGAGGTTTCTAAAGCTTCACCATTTCGTCAACATTTGGTAGAAATAAATATTCATATTTTATTTTTCTTTGCTATACTCATGCAAAGTAAAAAAAATAAGATGAGGATAATTGTTAGTTTCCAACACCTAACTTGTTTCTCCTTAAATTAACATTCTGACCTTTTAAAAAGGATAAATTCTACATCTTAGACCATTAATATAAAAACTCACTCATAGTTTTAACAAATTAAGTGAGTTATCTAGGTATACTGGAATGTGTAGAGAATTGGAGTTCTGTTTTAAATATGTTTTCATAATATCTTTACTCTTTGTCGAAATCAATAGTTGACTTCCAAAAAATTTATTTTAAAAATTTGAAATGTTCTCACTATCCATCCACTAAAGAAATTGGATGATATATTGGAAATTTTGAAATACAATTTAACTTATAATTCTCCAAAAACGGCAGTGACTTATCAAAATGTAGAACTTGCAAACTCCTAACATATCACAACCCAAGACGACAAAAGGGTTGCTTAATAGTGACATTTAAAATGGATCAGTAAAAATTTTAAAAATGAACATAAAAAGTTTTTTTTTGTTTATTTTAAATGGTTTTCCTCGCATCTAATGCGCACGGATAGCTCTTATGATGATATCCTTGATGGGTGACTGCATGTTTTTCACAAACTTCGATTTGATTGATTTTATTCTTTTAAAAAATTAACTTTCACATGGTAGGGAATTATCAGTCTAATAATTTGAGATATGATCTTGAATTAAACCAAGAAAAGTTTATTTTTGTTGTTTTGGTCAAATTATGTTTTTTTAACTTTCTTGAGTATGAATTCTTTATCCATTGATTTCTACGAGAAAGCGAATTTCTGAAAAAGAAGTGTTGAAAAAATTTATTCATTCCGTGTCTCAAGGATATTTATCGAGGAAACACCAAACACCCTTACTCTCATTTAAAAAAAGAGTTCAATTTATTCCCAGAATCTAATATTCAGTTATCTTTGGTGTTTTTTTATTGTCCCGTCACTTAGATGATATATTTTTAATTCGTAGAGTATTCAAATAAATCCTCATCGGTTTAAGGGTTGTCTTTGATTCACTGGAAGCGAAATTTCAATTTTAACTGATTATTTATGTGTTAAGCAATTTCAATATTTGAAGAATAAATTACGATATCAATAAAAGAATTGTCGTTAATTCATTTAATAATAAAAACCACTTTCTTCATATAGCTCGATTTTAGCTTTTCATTGCGAGATAAAAATACGAACTACGTTCTTTTGTTCTATTTTCGAGTCCAAATAGATTTAGTTTTTTTAACTTTTCTTGGCTTTTGTTTAACAGATTATAATGGGTAAAAGTTGTTTTGGATTTGATTTTCATGAATTAATTTCAATTATCTTTATTATTCACAAACTACGATAATCTAAATTATAAATATACGAAATTTTACCTTTAGTGTCGTTACTCGTTTAACTCCAATGGGATATTTATGTATCAATCAGTTTCGATGTTTGTAAAGTTAATTGTTAAGCTTATTGATAAATTATATTTGTTCTGTTGATCTTGCCACAAGTTATTAACAATTATCTAATTCTCGACTTATGAAAATATATGTTCTGAAATTCGGTATCTCTACACTGTACTGGACAGCGTAGAATTTTATTAACTTTTGAGTTGATCTGTTATGTTTGAAGTCGCGCCCTAACATGAACAGATTATGCAATTATCCAAACTGTATCTCCTTTTTATCTTTGCCATGTAAGCACCAACGAACTAAAAACATGGCTCGAATATTTAAGAATGAATAACACTGACGTTTTCGTTCTAAAAGTATTGTTTTCTGTTTATTTCTATAACAGCTGTCGAGGGAATAAATTCAAATGTGATGCCGTCGAAATGGTCTGCAGAAATGATACTTTTACCGATGCGCAGTTTTCAATTATAAAATGAAAAATTTGTGGAAATGAAACAGTTCAATAAGCTTCGATGGTTAAGAGTGCTATGTTGGTTACTTAAGTTTGAATAACTTAGAAAATATCGTCATGATTTTCTCGTTTTTTTGAAATTAGCTTTCCATATTTTTGCCTTTGCGAGAACCAGATATATGTACTCATGAGTAACATTTTAAAAATTTCGTATGTCTAGGCAAACTTTGTCAACTCACAATTTAATTTATTATAAAATTAACCAGGTCAATCAGAAACTAGTTTTCATGAACTATGTATTTTCACATGCAGATATTTTCAAACAAAATTTATTTTGATGAAGTTTTTTAATTTAGTGGAAAAACAGTACGATATAACAAGCCAAATAGAAGCTTGTTACACGTGTGTATAATCAACTTATATGAAAAAAATGATTATGACTTATTATTTTTAGCTATTTGGAAGAATATATTTTTGATCATCAAATGTTCTATTTCAAATAAATTATATACCGATAAATATTACAGTCAACAATATTGTGACTTTTAAACCAAGTTCAAAATTTAATTTCCCTTTTAAATGGCGATTATTTATAACTATATCAAACGAACTTGAAAAAATTGAGATGAACAATCAGTAAACAGGGTCATATATCTTAAAGTACAAGGCAAGGAAATCATAATAAGGTATTGGTGATAAATTGAAAAGTTTACACGATTATCCTATCAGACTCGATTGATTATTCGTAATTCTGAGGTGGACATTCATAAGGCTGCTGTTTTTATATTTTGAATTAAAATATATTGAGAAAATTTATCTGGTTGAGGACGTTCAAAATAAATAAGCGTTTATTTCCATATTTTAATTTATCCTTTTCCCATATCTATCTGAGCAAGGATGCGAAAACTTTGTTTGTATGGGAAAGTTTAAGCATCACTCTGACTTGATTCCATCATCGATATGGGATGGAACACTACACTACTCTTGGTGGGGAGATTTTTGAGTTTGAAAAGAGTGGTTTATGTCATAAATTACATTTAAAGAAGCCAGAATTTAAGCAAAGTTCAAAATCGAGTGTAGTTAAGAACATATTTAATAAATTTAAACTCAAACAGGTTTGGATGAACTTGCTCATTGTCAAAGCTGGTTCAATAAAAAACTTTAATGACTACAAAACAACATGTCTTGCCCTTATTTTTCCGGCAGTGACGTCATGTTAAATATTAATTTTTGTGAGTGAAGTCATTCCGGGAGCTCAAAGTATATAAATTATCTTGCTTTAAGAAAATGAAGAGAGAAAATTAGACACGTGATGGATTACTATTATTTCAAATGGACATGACAGCTCTTATTTTGTCCTCGATTGTTCAACGCTTGAGTATCAATATTTTTAATGATTCTTGTGCATGGATTAAGAGAAAAGGACGATTCTCAGATTACGGACAATTATTTAAAATTGTTCGAGGATTGCTTTTTCAATAATTTTCGACGATGATAATTAAATGATATCGAACTCATTACATATCCTTCTTCAATTAGGATTTTAGGAGATTGTATTTCAGATAAAACTAATTTAATCATAGCCCACAATTAATGTCTCAAAAGGATGCAAAAAACTCGATTATAACTTTTTATTTTTATGATAGAATTTCAACCATCCAGCCTTTGAAAAAGATCAAGCTGTTTTCTAGAGGAATTCTAATGGTATATTTTCTTCAAAATAACCATTAGGTTAAACTATCAAAACGAAATAACGTAAATAATAAAAATATTTTCAAAAATGTTTTGTGAAATGATGAAAGAAAAAATGTTTATCACAAAATGAAATTTATTTAACGTTCATAATGATTAGATAGTCTGACAATTTCACAAATAGCTGTTTTTAAATCCATCTCACAAATTTCAGACTTTCTTAAAGTTTTGCACAAGAAAATTAAAAAATTAAATTTAAACATAATTAAGAAATCCTGTGGATTTTATTTCTTAAATTCCAGCACTTTTTTTGGAATAAAAAATCCTCTCTACGATGTTTAACGATAGGTTCAATCAAAATCGATGAACTGGCTTGAACTTTGAGTTCAAATAAAATCGTTTAACAGACCTACTTTGACATTTTCTCTTTTATAAGATTTATGATAACAAATAAATGAATAACGTTTTAAACAATACATGTAATGGGCATCATGATTATTGAAATATTAGCTGATATTTTTTGAATAGACGATGCTCACGAATGGGATTTTATCAATTAGCTTAGAATAAGCCTTAAAATTCGAGTGTAATATATAATAATTAAAAATATAGACCTTTCAATTGTCTGAAAATTTTTATCGACTCAAAACGTCCTAATTTATTTCTCCAAGTATTGGCGTCTGAAAGTACATGAAGGAACTCTGATAGAAAATTTTATCTGATTTAATTTTCTCGAGTAAAGAAAAACTATTCTTTGAGAACTTAATAAATCTTTAAGAAATACGAAAATTCCTTCGGATTCTGAGACAGTCCCTGATATTAAAAAATAGCAATTTTTCTTTGAAGTTAAAATATTGCCTGTAAATAAACATTCTCTAGAAGCCTATTCGATAGTTTGTTTTACACGATAACTTAGAAAATCTAGACCAGTAACTTTATTGTGTTATTCAATGAGAATTGGTAACTAAAGTTAAAAATGTTATTATTCTTAAAGCTTATTTATAAATTTTGAAATAGGGAAAAAACTCTGAGAACCTTAAAAAATAATATGACTTTCTTTGAGAAATTCCACTTATTATGTTTGACTCGAAATATTTTGCCGATAACGTAGTTATAAATTTGTTGATTCTAGAAAATCAATCATCAAACTTATAATTATTGAACTCCACGAAAACAACTTTGAAGTTAATAGTAATATCGAATAAAGATGTTAAAAAATATCAGAAATCATCAAAATAAACGATAATCAAAGGATATGAATAATGAATTCTTGAAAAACCTTAAATGAGTAAAATATAACTTCTTTACATATACTTTGTTTTAATTAATATATTTTAAAAATTTATAATATTCAAACTTGTCTTAAAATGTTTGAAAATTTTTGTTAACTTTGAGTTTCGAATTTGCCAAATATATCTGAACTAATTTAAACTCTATTTACAAATTGATCAAAATAAAGAATCATTTTTAAATTCCTTAAGTTTTTTTAACTTTCTTGCTTAATAAGAACTATCGAATTTTTTTGAAGAGCAGGATGAATTAAAAATCTGCTATGACATTTTTGAAGAAAGTTTAAATTAATATACACTCTCCTGGGAAGGTCTGCTTCATAAGTTTCGGCCGTTAAAGTCATCCCCCGTCAGGCACCATCAAACAAATTGTTCTGGTTTTCGATACTGTGGTACACTAACTCACCAAAAACATCACCCTACTCTTGGCTTGCAAAGACAAACGTACCTAGTAGGCATTGGTTATGTGGGAAGTTAAGTCTCCTCGGTGTGTTTCGTTCAGACTACAAGGATACAGCTAACTCTACGTTGTAAAAATAAGTAAGAATCTTCTCTTAACGCCAGTATATCTTTGTAATCTCCCTTGTTTAAACTAACTTAGAGTAAAAATGTCTAAATTACGCTTGTTTTTACAAGCAAAGTATCATACTTATTAGAATATCTTTGAAAAATTGAAAATCGTCATTAAATATTTGGTTAAAATGATTTTTTCTACGCTTAGAAAACAAAAAAAGAAAAAAATTATGGTAAAATATTTTTATGTTGATTGGTGTTAAATTTGAAAAAAAGTGACAACGCAATGACGAAAATTATTTTTTGCAGAAACTATAAGGTTTATGAATAAAAATCAATTTTTGATTCAGATGTTGCTTTACAAATTAAAAATGCCTATTTTGCAAACTCTTCAATTTCATCATATATTAATTCATAATTTAGCTGATTCATATTTATTTATGACGATGTTGTGTATTTATAAAGAGTTAATGACAATCAACCAATTTATTTATTAAATACCTGTACAATGGATTTTTTCATCATTGGTTTTTTTATTTTTATTGAATGTCACGAGTCTCTGCGTTATGAACAAAAGAAAAAGGTGTGCTGGGATCTCCATTCACGGTTCAAGAGTTAAGAGTTATTGATGATAAAGCTGATTTCGGTATTTTAAGTATGATTATTTAGTGATCAGTGGTACGCTAATTCCCCCAGAACAATCCATGGCCAATACCGAAGAAGCCAAATGGGACTCAGTTCCTATTATACTGAAAGATATAAAATCAAATTATGCTCATGTCAGCTTGAGATTTGAAAAAATATGGAATATCACTAATTCCAACCTGGAGGCAAAAGCGACTCGTGATCGTTTTGGAATATATAACAAGAAAAATCACCAACCCTACGTTTTATCTGTTTTTAATATCCCAAAAGGATTCGGCCCAAAGCTTTACTATGAGCTATTAGAAGAGAAAATGCGTAAAGACGAGCACGATAAATTACAAACATAAAAACTAAAATATTGAATGAATATAAGATATTCAACCATAAATTTAAAAAATTCATAGATTTATCAAATATATAATAATAAAATCTGAAGTAATGCCTGTATAAAAATGGGCTTTAAAAATGCTTCAAAATTTTACCAAATAAAAATAAAAATTCAAAAAACCTTTATATGTGAAATAATACCAACATTTTCCTCCTCTTTGAAGTTACATAAAATTATTTTTGTTTAAATTATTGAATATATTTCAACTCTTCGAAAAACTTTTAACCTGTAAAAGAGAATTTTTTGGGCTAAAACATCGTATAAACTTTATCTGGGTTTACATATGGAAAATATAATTACAATTATTCTGTTTATCTTGTAAATCTGTTTTCGGTATTAATTCAAAAATTATGAAAGCAGTTGTCTTTGATTGGGAACTTAAAGTGAACATACCTATTTTAAATTCTACTTTATAAGTAAAATTCTCAAAAATCAAATCTGGAAGATTTTTTACATCTTTATGTCTTTAGATACATTAAATAAACTGAGTCTCTTTTTTTTAATTCAAGCCAAAATTAAGTATTGGTGACAGCTAAAAATATTTATATTTTTAATTTATAATATCAAATTTTGTTGATTCATTAACTATCAAGATAGAATCGGATGTAATTATTTTTTGGTAACATTTCAATATGTTTATTTTAACGAAATGATACTTATTCCAAAAATATTTGGTATTATTCAAAAAATAAAAATTAACACAATTTTTTTATTTTTGTAATATTATTAAGGTTTAAATTTGATAATAATCACATTCAAAGAAATTTTTATAAATTATTTTAAAATTAATATTTTCCTCAAATTTTTGTGAGGTGAATTTTTTATTTATACAGGATATAGGGAACGGTATGTACTTTTATTTTTCATCCTTTTCGTGAGATTTTTTTATTTAAAATTCAGGAAATTAATTTTTTTTAATTATAAATAATCTGTAACTTCAATAATTTGTGAAAATGAGTTATTATACGAAACAAAAGATTTCTTTTTACCTTAAACGATTTATTTTTTATTTTATATTTTGTAGCTCACGTACAATCTTCAAGTTCGAGTGTTTACATACTAAAAGGAGACGAAGAGAATTAAAACTCTGTAGCGGAACCTAGTAAGGAGAGCAAAACTAATGGGTTTAGCTTTCATAAAATTTCTACGAAAGAAGCCCCATTCGTAAAATAATTCTTACCTTTCAAGAAAGGATGCGTAAGTTAGTCTCGGAGAAAATCTTTCCACGATTTTAAAATTACAATTATCTTTGTGTTTGTTTAGGTCATGTTCGTTAAAAATTATGTAGTATCGGGATCGTTTTAAAACCTTAGTATTTTAATTTATTAAAGCTAACTACTTCGCTTTATTTTGTTCAGTTGTTGGAATAAGTGCTTTTCTGAAAGCTTCCAGAGATTAATTGTGTTGTTAAATTCGTTACAGTCAAAATAGCATATTTTATAAACATTTCTGTTTTTGGGTCAGAAACGGATTTCGTTCTTTGATGCATGACAAAAAAAACTTATGGAGAATAATTTTTAATCTTGTTCATTTTATGCGAAAAAACAAATATTTTGACTTTTTTCAAAGATTAGTCCCATTAAACGGTAATCATAGTATAGCATATTTATGATTCAGAACTCTGAAATTAAAATAAGAAAATGAAATTATTTGATTTAATTATCTTGTTAACTCTCCCAAATAAACTAATTTTCAATAATTTAAGTCATTTTTATTGATGTTAGTGTAATTTACACCATTTTTGGAGCTTAAATAAAACGCTTCTCACAAAAATCACAAAAGCTGCAAAGTTAATTCTTTTAATAATGTATAGAATTGAATATTAAAAGAAAATTTTGTTTACAATCGATGAATATCTTGATGATAGTTACCTAATTTGGTGATTCACGTTGTTGATTAATAAAGATAAAGTTTAATTGTTTCATTGAATCGAGTTAATTACTCAGAATTCAACTCAGATTGGTGGAGAACAGATAAATCCCTTCACTAGTACCCAAAATTCATAGCTGTGAAAGTTCTGTTTACTGGAGTTTAAGAATCTAAATTTTATATTCAATGAATGGTTCTTGGAAGAACATGCAAAATTGAAAAAACTTCAAACATCTTCCCAATTGAGATTTTTATTAAAATTAAATTTTTTTAAATTAAACGCATTACTCCCGTTTTTAATTGTGAATAAAATTCAATAACTACATTATCTATGTCAAAAAAAGAGTAAAGGTTACGAATTTATATACTCACATACTTTAATATGGGAAATTATAGAATTAAACACTAATTAAACCACCATATTAAAATTATGGAGGATCACATATCGTTTAATACCCACTTCCTTGAACTATTTTTTAAATTAAGATTCTTTTTCAAATTAGGTGGCATAAAAAAACACGTGGAATGTGGTAAGATTTTTAACGAACGAGCATATATCCTGGGATAGGTAGGCTTCACTGAACATTTTTAAAGAAAATAAAATTTGTACCGTAAAAAATTAAGTGACATCTTTTTAAAAGCGAAATATATCGACTGGCTCCGATATACTTTAATTTGTAAAAATTATCAGATTAATTCTTAAAAGTATGGATCATAATAAATGGATGTCCGTTTGCATTGAAATGGTATTTAAAATTTAATTTTCAAAAGGCTTCAAAAGCATTAAAAGCAAATGAAGTTCCTGTAGGCTGCATAATTGTATTTGAGGATAAATTAATCGCGTCATCATTTAATGATGTTAATCAACAACTAAATCCTACAAGACACGCTGAACTTGTTGCTATCGATTTATGTAAGGATATTTTTACGAAAAGTGTAATTACTATATTAATTTTAGGGAGATGATAAAAACGAGTGGATTGAAAAGTTATCAAACTGTTATTTATATGTTACTTCAGAGCCATGTGTTATGTGCGCATGCGCATTAAGAATTTTAGGCTTGACGCAAATATTCTACGGTTGTCCAAATCCTAGATTCGGCGGGTGCGGCTCAGTTCTGAACATTGATAGCTGTGAACTTTGTTGTGACTGTGGAATCGAACAGTATTTTATTTCTGAATATAGAACCCAAAGTTGCTTACCTCTTTCAATATCATCTGGTCTTTACGAAAGTGAGATAATCTGTCTACTTCAACAATTTTATCAACAAACAAATCTTAAAGCTCCTGAACCTAAACGCAAAAGGAAGTTAGTAAAATCAAGTGAATGTTAATGTTATTTTAAATTGATTGAACGACTGATTGATTTAACTATTTTTTGAGAAATGTATCCAGGGCTGATGAGTCTGGGTTGTTTAAATCATGAACTATTCAAAAATGTCAAATATTTTATTTACTTTAAAAACAAAAACGTATGAAAAAAGTTGTGAGCTTATATTTAAGATCAAAAATTTGTTTGAGTCAACCATAGGTTTAGTTGAAACGTAAAAATGCAAAACCAATATGAATCATTTTAAACTATTAAATAAAGATCAAACAAATTTCGTCCTCAACTATTTGTAATTGTACAATTTTTTCGTTAATTTCAATGTGGGAGTGTTGATTTCATTGAAAAGAAGTTTTATAAATATTTCTCGAGTCATTTTATTTAATTACGGATTTGATTTTAAAGCTATTTCATTAAAAGTTAACTTAGAAGTAGATAAGTAAAATTAAATTATAAAATCCGTCGACACTACTCGTCATTCTCAAAAAAAGTCAACATTAATGTTTGGAATAAAAAAGTAAATAACCATCTTCAAATTTAACATTTTTCATCATAAAATTCTCAAAAGAAACAACTCAAAACCTCGTTAGGCAGGTATATGATACATGGCAGCTTTGAAATACTTGATATGAGAGTTAAGTTCACAAGAAAAATTATGAATAATGATCGAAAAAATCAAATAACGCGTTAATTAAACTGATAATGTTAAGTTGTGAAAATTCATCAAGTAATAAATCTTTATCCACACAATGTATTCTTGAATAAATTAAAAGGCAATGTGAAGAAGTGACTGAAAATGAATTCTATATTCCACTTTCACACAACAAAAAATGAAATAATAATCACCATTCAACAAGTCAATCAAAAAGTTTGATTAGGTTAACATACCTGGTAAGAATAATCAAAATGGTTCAGAAATCGTCTTGAAAAGAATTACTTATATGTATTTGACGAATTTAGGTTTCACGTTCAATTTAACAGATTTAAATATATGTAAAAAGGGAACACTCGAGTGTAAATATTCAAAAATAAGAGACGGATCAATATCTATATTTTTATGCGCCAGTTTATAAGACATGTTTATTCAAAATTTTATAATATCACAACTGAGCAAATGTATCATTATTTTCGTGAGTAATGATACTAATTTGATGATGAGACTAACTTAACTCGTCAATGCCTTATGATTTATTCTGCAAAAAATAACTTAATAATCTAACTATGAATTTATTGATCGAGCTCCTTTTTCGCGTCTTTTGAATCCATTTGAAAGTGGTTAAAGCTTAAAACATGTGTTAGATCAGGCCATGAAACGAAAAACAATTAAATCTCTAATAATTGTTTTTCTCAGAATTTGCAAAAACTTCGTTGGGGTTGTACAAGGTATTTCAGATAAAAAAGGAATATTATTGACTTCAAAGTTAAAACAGTATATATTCAAAATTAAAATTACGCTTTGAAATAATTGTTGGTTTGTTATGTGTTATTATTCCGAAAATATGAAAATTGAACGATTATTAATAAGTGAAACATAAGTATTAAATATTTAGCGAGACAATGATTGAAAGAGGCTGAAAAGTGTAAAATATGGAAAACAAAATAATTAAATATAATAAACTTTACAGAAAATGTAATTTCAATATTTTAAAAAGGTTTGCAAATTTTAAATATCAAAAACATTGTTATTAGTTGGATCTAACTGTGAAATATGACTCAAAGAATTATGTTTGTGGAATATTATACAAATAAGAAAGCAAAAATAATATTTTAATTAAATTGGTGTGGTTTGATGATTTTATCAATGAATATTATGAGATATTAAAAATAGATATGAGATAGATTGAAAAATGAAAAACAAATAGGGTATTTAAATCTAAATTGAAACAAATTACACATAAACAATGAAGTAATTAAACCAGGATTCATATATTCATCAAAAATCAATACATTTCTTGATTTGACTGATTCAATAATCTTATTATTTTTAATCGATGATCGAATTTGTACATTCATATCTTTAAATGAAGTCAATTAATCAAAGGAAAAATCTAAAAATTCTTCATATCTGAAAGGAGATATCATACAAAGATGAGTCTCAAAAGTAGTTATGATTCGTAAAATGCCACAGGAGAAACTCATCTAAGCATTTTTAAATTTCTTTGGAATCAGATAAGTTGAAAGGCTCGACTTATAAAATTGACACATATATATCACCTCTTTATGATAGAAATATAAATACATTAGCTAGATTTGTAGGAAAAAGAATAACAGCACTACGCTTTCCCAGGAGTCGCCCACCCAAGTACTCACATAGCCGACAGTTGCTTAACTTCGGTGATCTGACGGGAACCGGTGTTTCCAACTACGTATGGCCGTTACAATCATCAAATTCATATATGATATATAATCTCGAGCTATTGTCTAAAAATATAAATACATTTTTATAGCCCTACAACTTTCTTCGATAACTCTTGTCAAATATTTAGTACCTTTATTAGCACGCTTAAAAAATATTTTTAACACTGTTCATAAAAATTGTAAAAAAAGCCCAAAGTATTGTGCATTTATTCTTTGAAAACAAAATTATCACCAGTTTGTGTTTAATCGGAGGAGTGAAAACCAAAATCCCATATTTAAATTACATGTTTTAAAGATATATGTTAGCTAGTATTTTTGATTTTAACTCTATCTCATATAAATAAAGTTAATAAAACCTTAAATATATATTTCAAAAAAGGAGAAACAAATTTACCACTTACTGTCAAAAAATAGATTAATTTGAGCTTTTGTCATTTTTTGAAATGATTTTTTCAACAAATCCATTTGAGAGACTATTTAACGTTAAACTATTTCATATATTTTAGCAAAACCAATAAAAATATTATATGTTTTACTTTTGGAAAATTCTCACTTAATCTCTTTAACTTATTAGTATATTGAATAATTTTTGATGATTTTGATTGAAAAGCTAAATTTTGGTGTATATCTGACATCAGTTTAAAAAGGTAAAAATATAATATTTTTATTGACCTCGTAGTTTTTATAATATTTAGATATGAAATTTCCACGTTCTAAACTATTTATACTATATTTTTTATCTGTAAATGACTGCGCGCGCTTTCGCGTACAGCAATTAGTTTTTTCACATCTTACATTATATTTTTTTCAAAATTACCGAATTATTTTCATACTATACATATTTAAACTTTTTAGCATTTAAAACAAATATAACAAGGTACTTTAATAGATACTCTCTGTTAATTTATTCAATCTTTAGATAAATTTTGTATTTATAATGACTTAAAATTTCAAATAAAATAAATATTACTTATTATTTGTTTTAATTTTTAGTTAATTCCTTTATTGACAGATAAATTCAGGTAAGCAGTTTTACAATTTTGAAAAATTTAGATTTCTCAATCTTCATAATTTAATGTGTAAAAAATGTATTTAACTGATGATAATAAAATTTTTGTTTTCAACACGAATTTTTAAATAATCTTGTTTTACATTCTATTCAAAATAAATTATGTACAAATTAAATGGCTTTCCTTGATCCGAATAACGTGATATATCCCTGTTAAGAATAAGGGATAACATTTCAAAGTGCTCGCAGTTCTAGCTTTTGAATTATGAAATATCAACGAAATAGTTATCTATTTGACGATATATCTCAGAACTACGAACTATATTCAAACAATAACATAACTCTAATAATTTCATTGGTTCAAAATTGGATCACTACCTTTGTATTATTAGTTAGTCGCTTGTTAACACGTTTTAATGAAAATTATATTCTATTAAAGTCCAAAAATATCATAAACATAAGAAAATTTTGATTTATATTTTTTGAGAAATACCATGAAAATCTTAAGCAACCAGACATCAAATGCTTCCTGATTTCGCAAAAGTATGATGAATAGATTTTTTTACAATAAATCTTTTGAAAAAGAAATAAATGACATTTTTACGAGTATTCGTGAAATATCATTAATTTGTTTTAATTATGGATAAAATAATAACAGAATCAGGTAAAAACTCAAAATTTAATAAAAAAAATGTTAATAGTTTTATAAAACTATCTTGATCTCAGGAAGAAGAGCAGTAAATTTACCATTTTCTTTAAATCTTAAGGTCCTTAACTATTTGCACATAAAGATCATAAATTTTCTCATTTTAAAACTGATTTTATCTTAACCTTTATGGGTTCAGCCAATCGTGTTAGATTTCCAATTTTGAGGATATTTGATACTTAATAATATCTCTTTTAAACTTTTAAAGATGTAAGCAAATTCGTAGGTAATAGAAGAACAAAAAAATTCATTCAAGTTCTTGGATTTTGATTTTTTAAATTTAGCTTTGAAAGATATCCACGTGAATTACCCTTTAAAGTATTGGGTTTTACAAGGATTATTTAAGGATTTACCATAAAGCTAGGATTTGATTTTTCTTAAAAACAATAGTTAATTTTAACAAGGAAAAACATAAAATGATACAATTTAAATCCCATATCTCAGTTAAAGCAGACAATTTATCAAGTTTAAACTGCATAAAAAGCTGGAAATTAAGAGCGAAATTTAATATGGGAGAAATCAAAATTAAAAACTGAATTTAATTTTTGAAAAATATTTTCAGAAATTCAAAGCTTCTTAATTCAAAATAACATGATCGTAGAGATAAAATATAATGTATATTAAACGCTAACGTTCTTTCTTAAACCTTTGTCGATGTTCTAATAGAATTAACAAAAAAAACTGTAACTTTACTTATCAGATCAATCATATATAAAATTTCAGAAACGAGTTTACTCTCAGATCTCTAGAAATATGTTGAGGTTAGTTACACTTAATTCTGTGAGTTTTCTCATTAGTATTAGTTATTAACAGTTATTTTAGATTCCAAAAGCATAAATTAAATTTATTCGTTTTTTATATTTTACGTTTCGTAGATTGAAACTTAACGAATGAACAATTTCATCAAAGTTAAACCCCTAAAATAGATAATTCGCTCATTTTCGTTCAGGATATATGTTTTTATATGTAATTTAAAATTTGCATCAAGCGTTTCAAGAAATTACTAACTTGAAAGATCGAATAAAGCTAAAGATATTAAATTGTGTGGATGATTTTTTTGTATTTCATGCCACGATTTTTACCTCTCAAAATAATACAATACCATCCGGAAAATTTTATTTTTAATCGATTATTAATGCTATAAAAAATACCTGAATAAAATTTGGCAATACCGTATGCATGTAAAGCACTATAACTTTATGCTCTCTCAAAAATAGTTGTCACTATCTCTATCTCTCAAGCTGTTTTGAAATTTTCTTTGGAATTTTTGGACGAGAAACATTGTTATTTTTGAATCACTGCATATTCCTAAAATAATTATTTATTATTTATAAACCTTTAAATTATTAAGGAAGGTTCTCTTCAAAATAAAGAGAATACCTGAAATGAATAGATCGTTACTCCTTCTTTAATATTACATTATACTTAACTCGAGTAAACTTTATTTATTTCTATTTTAACAAGTATGTTTAAATTCCTCACCTATCAAACTAAATTTTTTTGAATATGTAAAATTAATCATTCGGGATTTATTCAACCATAATAATAAACAATAATCAGCCGTTAAATTGATATATTTTTGACTATCTTAAGAATTTTTCCATGGCTTAAAAAATTTATAACTCTTATAATTTATCAAAATAAAATATGACTCTTGACTGTGCAAAATATTCTCATTTATATTCTTTTTACGTTTTCTAGTGCGCGCCAAAAAATGTTAACTCAATTTATGTCTCAAGTAAAATCTGTTTGGATACCGTTTATATTCCATCAAAACGATTTTCATTTAAAAACAAGTTAATTCCTTCTCGATTAAAGGCGAAACATCACTGATGCATTCTCAATGGTACCAGTGATTATCTGAACATGGGAAGTTTTCAACATTTGAAGGATGTTAATTTGAATTAGAAACACAAGAATTGTTTATAAATTTAGCTTATAATCGATAAAATAAGGATATATTTGACTCATCATGAACTAATTACTGAACCATATTTGGTTTCTAATAAATTTTTCATAAGAATTTTGAATAAATAAATTATATTTTGACAATTCTTTTATATTAATGAACACACTGTTCAACATTTAATAAGATTTGTCATGAATTCTTACTCATTGTGATTTTTTTAAATCGTCTTTTCATCGATAATTTTGTCAATATTTTTGTTGTTGAAGAATATCTCTCGTTCATAAAATTATGTGAACTTTATCATTTGAAGATAGTCAAAATTTTGAAAAACTATTAAATTGTGGATTTTCACACGAGTGTATAAAAATGCTAAATTTTTACATGATCTATCTTAACACAAAACTACTTGATATTTTTCGATCAACCATTTCTTCTTTCAATGATACTTCATTTAGTTCCCAAAATTATTTGTATGGTAAAACATATTGGTATATTTTAGCCTTAAATCTTGTGTGATCAAATAAATTTTCAACTCTTTTACCCGATAGAAATAATTAAAATGAAAATTCGTTTGATTCACACGAAAAATTCATAAATTATTTTCATTAATCTTTTCATCTTTTGAATTAATAAAACAAGTTCCAATGAAGTTCTCTTAAAAATATCAATCAACTCTGGATTATTTGTAAATTTCCTAACTTTACAATAAAAAATCCCAGTTAATTTTGTTCAACTTTTTTAACACGGACATGAATCGTTGATACACAGTTAAAAAATGAGTTTTCTCCTTAGTTTTACGACATAAGAGGAGGGTTTAAAAAGAGGCGAAAACAGGTAATTTTTTTATCCTTTATTTGTTAAGTATAAAATAATATTTATGCTCAAAATTTCACTTAATCGTTTTCATAAACTTTATAACACAAAAAAAAATATAACTTCCTCTTTGATAAACTCCAGAATCGTGAAATACCAATTTTCGAACATTAAAAAATTATTATTTTACTCTTAAAACGCGTGTTGTTTTACTTTTCCATTTTAAATGATCATATCTTAATGTCTGTTGTTTTCAAAGTGATTAACAAAAGAGCTGGATTTAAATTTTATCAACGTATGCCAACGAATTTTTCAATTTTATCTCAATTAACCACGATATTTACATTTAGGGTTCAATAAAGTTTATTTATTGACAAGCAACAGAATATAAATGATGAAATTTATTTTAAACCTAAGAAAATATTTTTCAAGTTGACAGAAACTTTTTGATATTGATGAATCCTTGGATGTTTATTTTATATTCTCAAACGAAAATTATATCTAACAATAAATATTTAATGTGAAAATGACTCGACGATTTTAGACATTTAAATTTTTGTAAAAGCTCATAAGAGTGAATTTTTATGCCCTTTATTATTCTCTATTTAAAATGAAAATTTCAAAGCTTGGTAAATTAACGTTAAACAAGAGTTTGCGGCTTTCGATTTTATTACACTTAACTTAAATAAAACGAGTAATTTAAAGTTTTAAACTCTGGAAACATAAGATTTGTGAATCTGCACTCCAAAGTTTAACTTTCCACTATTTAACGTTAATTTTACTACGAGGAGCAAATAAAGTTAACATTGTTTGGGACCAACACAAAAAAAGCATTACCCTTCTTTAATTCAAGCTAATCTGTGACACCCTTTAAAATTATAAATAAAAATGAGCCTAAAAACCCTCACAAATTTCTATTCCACGTATGTTAAAATAACAAATATCAAATCATCATCTTGAAAATAATTAATGACAGAAACTCTATTTTTAACTTTGAAAGACTATCTTCCGCTATTAAACCTTGAACAAATTAAATTTCTATATATTACTGTAAATAGTACAGTTTATAGTGTATAAACTTTATTTGTTCATGATTTTCTTGTAATTATGATATTATTAAGGAGATAATGTTAATAAATCCTTCATAATATATGTTCATAACCGATGTTTACTTTCGATAAAAACAGAAAGAAAAGTGATATATTTACATTTCATAAATAGATATGATATTTTTTACTCATATTGGTTAGATGAGACTTGAATATTGTAATTTTAAGCGTTATAAAATTGACCAATAAAAGAGCTATATTATTATGAATTATTTTAATTTTAAGAAAATTAAAACATTTTAAAAACATAAAATTGGTTCATTCTATTTTATAATCATATTTTTAATGAGGAATGCTCATAAAAATTTCACTATTTTTGAACAGTGAATATATTTATTCAAAATCATTTAAAAAAGAAAATTATGCGGAAATAATTTTTATTGATAATATAATCCCTCAAAACTGATAAACTTTTACAAAAATCATTTTGTGCTCAACTATTATACTCGGCTTAGTTAAATCATATGAAATTGATACCAGGCATACATTTTAGTTAGATCGGTTCTTTCAAGATTTAGATATAAAATAACAACAACATAGTTTTTTTAAGCTTTCAGAAAAGTATAGTTATCAACTCGAGAAATTATTTTAAGCTGTAAAATGCAATGTTCAATGTATGGTTTATTAAAGTGCTTTTCTCGAATTATATTTTTCCTTTTAAAATAGTTTAGGGGTTTGAAAAGTTTTTCGGCTGTCATCTGAAAGTTTGCCTTCCTTAATCGTTCCGTTCGAGATTATAGTTGTTGGTTTATTATGAATGTGTAAGATTTTTGGATTATAAATATGTGAAAAGTAAAACCGTTTGAATGCCATCTTAAACTGGTCATCTTAAGTTTGCAAAGACAAACTTAAATATTTGAAGAATATGATTTTATTTAGTTCAATTAAAAACATATATTCGTTTTATTCTTGCACGAAACGTCAATTCTATCATTTTCCAATTTAGTTATTATGAATTTACATGAAACAATTGATGATTTCTGTTATTATGTTTCACAAGGAACACCTGAAGTATTCTTATCAGCCGTTTAGAGTTTGAAATGACATCAAATGCATTTGAAGACGAAAATTCCAGACATTAACAATTTTTCTAAAAATATAAATTGATGTCGAATACCTATATATAACATTATCCTGATAGTGAAACGGTGTATATACGTGAATATTTTAAAGAGAACGACCTTAAGATGCAGCGACATATGGTGTGAACAGAACTGTGAATATGTGAGGAAATATTTTTAGGATTACCCTTAAGAAAAGTCTTATTCCATAAAAATACATAAAATCATGTTATGTCAACTTTTAATCCTGTTAGGATTTCAAATATGGTGTTATTCAATCGTTCAAGCTTAACTCCTTAAATTACAAACTGAGAATGGCAAGAGACTTTAGACGGGTATGTATTTTTATCATTTTCTGATTTAATTATTTTACGACTGACATCCAATACGTTCATGAATCATAACGCTTTACTCAACTAAATGTTACTTATTCTCTGTCCTAATGCCATTCTCCTATAATTATTAGCATATTCTTCTTTATAATTCTCTTAAAATATGTCTTTGGTTCATATGATATTTGGGGAATATATGTAGCCTCAGTTTATGTTTGAAAGAATGATACTTGTATTGCCTTTTATTAAAATGTGAGGATACGATTTATCGATTTACATGTAAATTAGCCATCATCTATTTTCGTCACATCGTGTTTTGTTTAATTCCAAACTGTAAAATTGTTTTATTTTACATAAGAGTATATTCCAAGCACTAAAATATTTCAGAAACTTTTCTATGCAACGAAGAGAAGAAAACCGACAACTCTTTGATCAGCCTGTCATTTATTTGATATCAATGAGAACTCAAAATTTGAAATTTTTCTGTCGTCATAACCTTTCTCAAAAACATTTTATTTTATTTGTCCTGTATCTTATAGTTTAAATGATTCATCTAACAAGACTATCGTGTGAATACTTTTTGAACTTTTCAAATTCAAACAATCATGACAAAAATTTGACATTTTTACAAAAGATTTGTCATATGTAGATGACAATATTCTTTAAAACTAACTACTATTGTCAACAAGACTGGAATAAAAATATCTTGACTCAATGTGAACACGAGTGATTGAAATAAAACATTGTTTCCTGCGTTAAATATCACATTCATATTTATGAATTCACGCCGTTCATGGGAGGGATAGCTTGGAGTTTGTTATCACTTTATAATTGTTTTATTACCTGAGAGATTATTTCGGTTAATATATGAAATGGCTTAACTAAGTCTTTTTATTTTGTTTAAAGTCTTCATTTTAGTTATTGCAGATCACTTAAAAATTCTCGATAAATTTCGGATCCGGGGATTTCAAAATATTAAAAATATTAAACTCATGAGAATATATTATTCTCTGTCCCAAAGTTTAAACGTGAAGGACGATTTTAGTTTTCGAAAATGGTACGTGGTATCGCGATTTTTAAAATTTTGTTACTTAATTTGATTCAAATTTCATTTGTCATTGAAGAAAAATAAAAGAAGATTTAACCGTTGAATGAAAATATCAGAAAATTAAAAAATGTAAGGCTGTATTTTCTGATTGTCATTTACGTACATTAATTAGAATCATCAAATTTAAAATGATAATTTTCACCTGTTAATTCGTTATAAGTTAATTTAATTTGAAAATGGTTCCGAATTATTATGATGATTGAAAACTGTATTGAAAGCAGAAAAAACATAATGAACCACAAATGTGAAACTCTATAACACGTAGATTCAGTCTATTTTGCGTTAAATATTCTTTATTCGCTTACAAATAATCATATATAACAGAACACTGAAAATATTCATTTGGTGCCTTAAATATTCTTTCATCTAACATCTCTTAAAATTTAGAATTCTAAAAAGTAGGTTCTCTTAACCTTTAACATCTTGATGGTCGGAAGAATAGCCTTCCTTCGTTCAAGATTAAACGCCAAATTCAATATTTGTTCGTTTAGATTAACTCAAAACAAGTAATAATACGAAAGTAGACAATTATCTTGTTACAGATGGTTTTGATAAAATTATGGATCGAAAAAACATTTTCCAGATAATTCTTTTAAATCAATATAATGAACACGAGTCACGCGTATGCGCTTCTCTCAGGTGATCAACAAAGTTACTTTCGTCCATTGAATTAACTTCGATATGAGTTAGAATAGCATCTTAAACCGTAAAAACTCATGTGATTGTTAGACCTTCATGTTTAACCTTAATTTCGCCCAAACATCTAAATTAAATATTTTCAGCATGTAGAGATAGAATATTTTTCATTGTCAATTATATCAATCCTGACTGCATAATTAGATGACATAACAAAGAAATCTGAATCTAATTTTACCAGTATGAGTTTAGGATTTATATTATTTTTCGTATTGAGAAATAAAATTTTAAATTAAAAGAATATGATATTGAAGATTTGTAAAATGTAAGAAGTCAATTTATTTGTGATTTTGTAGAAATCTTAAGACATCTTAACTAATAAATACAGTTGAAACTAATATTAAATTCAACAAATAATTCATATTCTGAAATATTGATGATAATTAAAACTCAGAATATTTCCCAACAATGAAAATTTTTTAAGTTTAAATCCACAGTTTTAAAGTACTGGTTGTTACGGAACATTGTAAAAATTAATATGAACAATAAACTTTGATGTAACATCTGTTTCAGGTTGATATTTAATTTTCCTCTTTATAAATTAAAAATATCACTCATAAGTATATCGATGTTTCAGATCATAAAGGTAATAAGCTACTTTAATTAATTCTGGGAAATATAAAACTTTAAAAATAATTGGAAAAGATAAAAATATCCCAATGATGAAATTATCTCATGTGAAGGTTACAAATTATAAACAAAAGTCAGAATTTGAGGATGAGATATTATTTAAAATTTAGGATCATATTCCTGGTGTTTCATAAAATTTTGTTATTTTCACAAAATTAATATTCTCTTAACCACTAGGATCCAATTACATTCATAGTTACATCAAAATATACAAAATTTTAATTTATTCATTGAAAAAGTGAAAATATTCATTGATTGATTTAGCCTTGAAAATCACGGCTTTTGACGTTATTATTCAACATATGCAAGAGACCATCTTTGCATTTCCTTAAAATATTCTGATGTATTTGGATAAGTGTAATTTTTCAACTCTTTTCTCAGGCAAATCTTATTTTTGAAATGTTAAAATATACAGATTTCAATCATTACATACGTATTTTATTATATTTACTAAATTTTATCACGAGTGAAACGATATCTCTACCATGTTGAAAAGTCTCAACAAGAGGAAAAAATTCTCAAATATGAATAAAACAACTAAAATAGGATAAATGTCAATAATAATCTATTATGATAAATTAATTAAGATTTTTGATATTGTTTAATTAACTGTGAATATAATATTAAAAATTATATTTAGCTTAATTTTGTGAGTCTAAGGCGCTTATGCTTCATGAAAAAGATGTTATGTTACATTATAACATCCTTTAAAGTTTTTCAAAAAATAATTTTATTTACTTGAAGCGTCTCTACTTTTATTCTTCACTCACATATGACACTAAATTGATATTATAAATTAAAAATTTATCGGTTTACGAAAATTATTATATTTTAATGGATCAATGAACCGTATTAAAACATAAAAATAGGGATTTCTTGAAGCGTGAATTCTCCCCTGCTAAAAGTTGATCCAAAATTCGCGATTCAAAAGGTAATTCAAACATAATAGAGTTGATTGAAATGCCTAATAAACTTCGATTTAAAAACAGATGAAAGCAAACTACAAACTAAACGTGCCGATACTCCAGAAGCACGATGCTTTCATCGAATGACCTTAACAAGAAACTTTATCGTTTTATATGGAAGTCTAAAACATCATCTCAAATTGTGCTTTCACAATCTATGGATATATGATATTGTCAACGATATTTGGTCAAAAATAAAAATTGAAAACTCTCTAAGGTTAATATCATTGCTGTAGGTGAGCACGTGTTCATATTTGGTTGTTGTGGTTATGATGATGCTAATAAACTCTATAACAATTTATCTGATTTTAACATTGATACAAACAAATTAACAACCATATGCCAAAATTATAGTCATTCTATAGGTCGTGAAAGTAGTCCTAAACACGTTTGCTCAATTTTCTATCGCAAGAATAATATTTATGTTTTTAGTTTACCTGAAGGAATTGGAAGTCTGCATTTACTTTATCGATTTTCGTTTCAAAATCAGAAGTGGGAAGTTATCCTAGAGAAAGGAAGTGTTCCGTTACCCATTTATCATGTTTTAGGTCATGTATTCAATGAAAAGTATTTTTGTAGTTTTATGAAAGATATTATTATTTTGGGAATTTAGATAATTTCGATGAAAGTCAACTTCGAACTGTTCATATTTTTGAAATAGAAACACATACATGGAGTGCTGTTCAGGCTTACCCAGACAATTTTGAATTCCCTCAAAACCGAATTACATCGTCCATGGCCTTCAATGAAACACATGGAATACTATACGAGGAATTTTGCCTTCAACAGAGATTTTATGTGATATTTGGGTCATTGATTTTCATACGTTAAAATGGCAAGCACTAAAACAGGTAATAATAGCATCTCAAGTTCAGACTCTTCACGTAGGTGTGCAACTACATACAAGCTGTCTATATATGAATCGTATTTTATTTGTATTTGGTGGACTCGATGAAAACCATTCAAAGCGTAACAAGCTCAATAAAATACACCTAAAACTTCCATCTCTCTTGAATATGAGTGGAATGGTGGTGTACAGAAATAGAAATGAAGATCCAGAAATCAAAAAACTACATCAACGTTTCAAAGATCTTTAAAATCTAAGCGAAGAGTATGAACGTTGTGTTTTAATGTATAACATCTATTATTAACCAAATCCATTTCATGAGATTCTTTGTTTCTGTTTAGAAGGTAGAAAGTATGTTAAGATAGATGTGTTTTAAAAATAAGTATTTTTAATCATACAGATTCATTAATTTAACTATTACGTTCATAGAAAACTTTAAATATCAACATTATTTGAAAAAGTCGTGTAAATATTAGCCATAGTCATTAATATAGGAGAAATAAAGTGAGAACATGATATGAAAAGACCTCTCATTTTAAATAAAATTTAAAATTTCTCCAAATGTTTTACATTCGTTCAAAAATATTTTAAACTTCTTAATGTGTTTCAGGTTTATAAATTTTCTATTTTTAATTTACGGTGATCTCATTTTATCTGTTAATACGAATGTGGAATTAATCGTTTTATTAACTTTTATCCTTCAATTATTAAAATGGTGTCAAAATGGAAATATTTTTATAATTATGGAAATTATTATAAATTAGCTTAACTTTCCGACAAAATTCATATTATCATTTGTTTATGAAGTTATATAATCTTATTATATTTTTAGGAGTTATGAAGAAACTTTTGCACTTTTATTCTGATTTATATCTAATATTAATTTGAAAATATAAAATAAATATAAAAAAATTATATGTTCAATCGACGGATTATTGTTAAAATTTTATTTCCCTAAAACTTTCGTAAGATACTTTTTCTCATATTCTTGAATTTTTAAAACATGCTTTGAAACAAATACATTTAACTTCATGGTCACTATGCTTCAAACCTTTCAAATTATTTGAACTCGCAAGGTTAAAAAATTGTATTATAAATTTGTTCAAATTATAAAATAAAAAAAATTTCGACTGCGAACAATGTAGGTGAAGACTAAACCTTTGTTTAAAAAATGTTTTGTTTAAACTACTTCAACAGAAAAACTCCAAAAATTACACGACTGATAATTTAAATGTAATTTTCGGCAATTACTACCCAAAATTTGAGATACTAGTAACTTTATTTTAGATTATTTTTCCTGTTTTGGTATTGTTTGTAATTGTTCGGCAAATTATGTTTCAGCAAACTTCGAATATTATCATCAACATTTTTAAACAAATTGTATTTATTTCTCTATGATATATTATGGACAAATATAAATATGTTATTGAGTCACATTTTTAAAACTTTAAATATATATTTTTTAAGTTTATTGGTGAAATTACTTCATTAACATGAATTTACCAACAAGTATGTATGTCATACAAAGAAAACGCGTTTTTACATCGTTCAGAAAGGTTAGACTTCATGTGTTCAAGCGAATAATAAAAATCAATTATATTTTTTACTTTTCTGAGTTTGACAGAAATTTCGACGATAATAAGAAATTCAAAAAAATCTTTAATCTGATTAGTATCTTTTATACAATTGTTAGCTTCAAATTCTTAAAGCATGAAGTGTGAGAAATGCCTTCATTTTGAACATATGATAGAAAAAACTCAATTTATTTATTCTAGAATTAGCATTTAAAAACAAATATTTAAGACCCATTTTCAAGAAAATACCCCTCTTATTCACTTTATCCTCGTGAATTTTCTGCGTCGCGTTAAAAAAAGCAGTTTTAACAGTTATGTGAAAATACTTTATTTTAAATTCATTTTTTAAAAATATGAAATATATTTAAAAACCTAAAATTAAACTTGTTGGATATGTATGCCCAATTATATAAATCTACTTTTGGCCTCGTATTCCTTTCATTGATCAAAAATATTTAACCAAAAATTTACTGATACATGGTTTAGTAGAATATGTGAGGTTTACTGTTTGTGAAGTCAAAAATTGTTGAGTACAAAATAATATTCTAGTAAATACCTTTCACATGAAAAAATCTTAAAAGTATTCTTGAACAGTCAAATATATTAATGAGGTAAATTTTAAATCTTTTCTAACAATTATTACAAGTTGAACTGTCAGAAAGCTCAGTATTATTTATCTATCTTTGATAATCTTCTCAGTTGTGGAATTAAGATAATTCTCAATTTTTATTAAACAAAATGAAGTTTACATTTTATAATATGAAAAAAAAATCGATCTCTAAAAAGATTATGGCCTTATTAATACAAATTAAACTTGATGAAAATAAAAAAAATATTTTTTCTGATCGGTTCGATTATCGTGTATGACTCGTGAATCGACCCCATATTTCCACCTTTTGAAATTCAACTCAAAGTTCATACATAATTATTCATCATAAGAGAGTTCAATAAATTCGATTTATTTTCATATTTGTTTGTTATCTTATGAATTTTGTAAAATTCAATTTTATTTTTCTTGAAAAGAATCTTATTTAAATATTGGGGAAATATTCTTATGCATCATTAAAAACAAATCGAATAGATATATTTCAACTTGATAAAAATCTTTTTAATTTAACAAGCAATGAACAGATACTTTTGCAGCAAGATAAATTTGGAAGAGAAGGTTCTTTGATATCATCATGAGCTTTGCATATACAATCATTTTGCAACGGAATTAATGTGTATTTACATTAGCAGGTGTGTCTCTCCTTATTAGGTTGACTGTTTAGCAGCCTCACATCCGTAAAGCAGTCCTTCATATTTTTCTTCTAAAGAGATGACTGGGAATTTCACCCACTCAACATCTCCTTTTATCCCCGATTCGGAAGGCCAATCTTACCTCCGAGATACAGTTTTTAGGAAATCATGTGATCTCTTTACTTTTTTTGGTTTATAAAAGATTACCTTGTCACCATAAAAATGGACTTATATGGATGCAAAGTATTTTTGTCAAGGAAGTCTCCTTTACTGATAAATTCGTAGATAAAATAAAAATGGTTGTTTCAAATGATCTGATATAACAAAGGACACAAGGTATACTTAAAAATATTGAGTTTATTTTGGTCAAATTTGACAGGGTTTTGAATTTTACTCTTATCTAAAAATGTTAATATTTTCTAGAAGTTGCTTTTAAATGCCATAAGGCAGAAAATATCAAAAAAAATATTGACTCAAACTGATTTTCCGACATCAACAAAAAAAGAATACGACGAAAAACGAATTTTTTTCGAGATGTTTCTCATTATTAACTTTTTTAATACTAAATATCCAAAAGTTAATTGGCTATATAATGAAAGATGTGTTGATTTGTTATAAATCTGAAGGAAATATAACTCTTCATGATATAAAACTAATCCATCTAACAAAGTATTTTTAATGACATCGAATGGTGTTTAATTTTTGCCAAACATAAAAGAGGCAAAATCTAAGTTACTGTCAAATGTTCAACTGCCGTCATGTCATAATTAAGGTATAGCGTTGATCTAGGTAGACATTAAAATTCAGATGACACCACCCTACCAAAATAAACGAATGTTCAGATCAGAAAAATTTGTCCATATCCAAACGATAATTTAAAAATATTTAAATCAAAGCATATACCTGCTACGTTTTAAAGAATGTAAGAAAAATTAGGCACTGAACAGAAGTAATAAGACCACTAGATAAACATTAAAAAACCTCTGGGCACGCGCGCCCATTAAATATTATGACTAAACGGTGTATTAGCATGTTAAATTAGAACATGTCTCAAGCCTTAGAATTAGTACGATTCTTCGTTAAAACAAAAGTAGACTCGCGCAAGCGCGTGTCGAATTTTGTTGAACATGGTGCCATTGATCGACGAGTCTTCAAAACTAAAAGAAGAATATTCTGGGAGTTTAATATCAGATCAAAACAACAACTTTTTACAGAATATTCGAAGCTTTTGCAATAAAATCGATCATATTGATGACAATATCACTGTCGTTGAAAGACGAAGACTGTATTCTGAATATTTATACAATATTTCTGTTTATCCACATTGTTTTTCTTTTGAATACTTTAAATCAAAATTAGATACATTATTAAATCAAATTAAACATGAAACTGACACACCCACCATGCATTTGCTTTTTAGCATAATTAAAATATTTTTAAATTACGGAGATGTCAATAAATTAATTCAAAGCATTTTAGAGTTAGTCGCAGGTTAGGTATTTTTCTTAAAAAAGATCACCGCAGTATTTTTACAATTTGTTTTGGATCTTTATATTCAATTTTCGAAGATATCCACGAAGTATTCAATTGTTTTGTTTCAGGTCGAAAAAACGGAAGATGATAAAGATGAAGAAATTTTATATCAATTTAGAGGTACTTTCGTCGAAAGAGTAAATCTTATAAATACATTGAATTTCATAATTGAAGTAAATTGATATGTTTATCAGAAAATTTGTGAATCCCACGTAGTTTCTGAAATTAAAATCTGTTTAAAATATCTTTCACTTGTTATTTTTCAAAACCTTTCGTCCGAACCGCCAAGCAAGAGATCAATAAACTTTTTGACATGTATAGTTACGTAATTATGAGATTGTATTTTATTTATGAAAGATCCAGATGAACGCATTCGAGTTCAATGCCTTAAAAATTATGTAGCACATTCGAAGTATAACACAGATTACCAATATTGGCATTCAGGGTGAATGGATGCTTGAAACCTTGTTTGAAATGATTGATGACGTTTCTCCGAATGTTAGGAGATTAACGATACCTATTTTATCTAGATTTGGACGTGTTCTCACCTGTAACCCTCATCTTGAAAATAATATGAAAATATCTCGTGAGAAGATCTTCAGTGAATTATGCAGCTTAGCAATATGTGACCCCGATATGGGTGTTAGAATTGAGTCATTAAAAAATATTGGCATTTTTGAAAACATTGATTCCAATTCTTTGATTAACACGATTAAAAGATCATTATATATGACATCGAAAGTAACTGTTTAAATGTATTTTAGAGCAAAAAATCGTTCTACGAATCTCAAAGGGAAAAATTCAAAACTGTATCACCTGAAAATTCGAGTACAGTTTCGATATCTTCTGAAATTACATATATACGACGATCTCCCCACGGCGTTTTCATTGACTGCCTCGAAGCTGAACATTGGGAGGTAAGAAATCAAAAATCTTTTATTTTATAATTGTTTGACTGCCAAGTATACATGGCTTTCTTATTAATTATGAATAACTGTTAATTATCAAATAAAATATTCTTTTTAACAAAAAGAGTAATCTAGACGATAAATAATTTTTATTCATCATAAGCGCAATTTATCTTTCAACTCACAACTAACTATAAGTGATTTGGAAACTTTAGTTTTCTCAATATATTCTCCTTTATTCAGATCATGAAATACCGTTAGAGCCTAGATTTCTATAATTCACGAGCTTAAAAGGCTCAAATTATGAAAATTTTCGTTTTATTAACATTCGGTTCATATTACACCCATTTTCAACAATTTTCTCAAAGAATCTAAAAAGAGGACATTCAAATAGGAGTTTCATTTTAATAAGCTTGTAAAAAATGTTGAAGTTTTTTGTGTTTTTATTAATTATTCAGGACAATATTGATTAATTTGAAAATATTTATGCATATAAACAATATTTTTGTGTCAATTTACGGGAAATATTTCATGCTGCTCGTTTGAATTGTCTGGTTTCTGATTATTTTTTAATTTTATAACCAGATAATTCAAAATCATCCTGTTTATTTTGACTTTTTTTAATTATTCCTCTTGAATATGATAAATATTTTTACATCATCCTTGTATTCACACCACTATGATTTGTATGCGAGGCTATTTTTTAATGTTAAACAAAATCGTTAAAAATCTTCTTATGACACTAAAAATCAATCCATTAGCTCTATATTCAATGCAGATACTTGTTTTTAACGAAAAAATTAATTATTTACCGTGAGTTTCGGTATCGTAAATTTATAAAGGTAAAATCAGATAAGTTGAGTAATTTTACATGTCTGCCGTATAAAGTTTTTTTTCCCGATTTTATCATTTTCCTATTTATCCCACTTTAAAAACCGTTAAGTCAACAGTTAAATTTTGTCATGCTTCCATCCATTGATAGAGATCAGTAAAAATCCCTTACAATCTAATTAAATCAAAAATTCATTTGAGAAAAATAAATATTCTATTACCAACCTTTGGTTTTCTTGAAATCATCTCTGAAATATGTGAAATTCTCAATCTGGTGATTCATGGATATTTTTGAAATTTCATATTATTTTTAAAATAAAAAAAAATCTTCGATCTATATATCTTCGAAACGGTTCTTTAATTATAATTTGACCACTTTATTTTTTTCTCATGACAGAATTACTTTAAAATGTTGTCATATAAATTTTGATTAGATAAGATTCAACAGAGACAATAAAATTTGAATATATCTCGATCTTTTTGGTGTAAATATCCTTAATTTTTAATGGAAACTCTACGTTACTAGTTTGCACGAGATCTCATTCAACGACAACCCTCTCTTCATAAAATCTATTTTCTTTACTCATCTTCATTCAACATGAGAATTCTTTGTTTTGATATCATTGACTGGGTATCAAATTTATACCTTCAATCCAATAAAACGTATAAATTGAACATATTTTACTCAGAAAAATCTCAATAATTTAAAATTAAAAAATACCGTTTGTTGTCTGTTTTACTTTAAACCTGAAAAAGTTCTTAAAATATTTTATTTCTGATAAAAATATTTCACTTTGTAATCCTTAGGGTACAAATTTTATGAAAAATGATGTTTAATTTTATAAAAGATGTAAAATTCCTCAGAAAATAAATTAGTTTTGTCAGATAAAAATTTATTTGACACCCCATTATTAGACTTATTGACTCATATTCGAATCTAATTTCGTAATTTATCACATGATAAAAATCTATTTATTTATATTTGAAGAACATTCTCGACAATTAAATCATATTATTTTGATTTAATTAAATCGATTTAACAAGTTATCTTAAATTTTCAACGGTTATTTTTGGAAGTTATTTTAATTTTTTGATAGTTTCTTCCTCTAAACGTTTAGATAAGAAATGCCGCAATCAAATCACTGTACAAATTATGCAAATCGCATATTAAATATGAGGAATTTAGAGAGTCAACAATTGATTTATTTATCGATAGCTTGACTGATAATAACGAAACAGTAAGATTCTCAGCAATTCAAAAACTTGTGCGTTTGTTCGGTTGTGTAAGAGATTTGCGAGAAATGGAAATCGATATCACAAAAGGTTTAACTGTATCCAATATAATCTCAGATTTCGATGAGAAATATTCATTCCTTGAAATATCCGACTACCATTTAGATGCTATATTAGGAGGTCTAACTGACAAATATGATCAAATTCGATTCGGTTTACATAAGCTTCTTTCCATTTCAAATTTCGCATCACCTATTTCTCTTTTTACTCTTATTACATTTTTGATAAAAAACATTCAGAAATTCCCTCAAGATAAGCATTCAACATTTATGTGTTTAAAACTTCTAAGTTTTTATAACTCTTCAGACATTGCTGCAATTGCTCATAATCTTTTCAGATTACATCCCTTTATGGCAACCAATGAACCTTTACTCTCTGATCCATGTCACATAGCTTTGCTCATTGTGGCTTCTAACGCGTCTTTGAAGTTTGTTCAAATTATGTCTCTCCTCCCAAAATATTATCAGTCACATTGTGAATTTTTGTTTACAACATACCCAGAATATTCCCTTATTCATCGAATGGATTACTATTCTCAACCTGTCACTCTACCACCTTCTAGATTCTGTAAAATGGATTATAAGACAACACTTTCAAAAGTGTTTACCAACCCATATTTGGGAAATTTTAATTTTCAGTCAATGGAACATGTGAACGAATTAATGAAATATATAAATAGGGTTTCTAATTTCAAAGAAAAAAATCTCATAGCTTTTGTGACACGAGTTAAAAGCGTTTTGAATATCTGTTCCTCTCTCAATGAAATCGAAAGCTCAAAAAATTCGTCCTTTGATTGCGTCGCCTCATCGAATATAGGCGCAATTTCTTTCAAAACGATGAAAAGCTGCGTCGATCTCATCTCTCAGATTGAAAACTCGGACGATAATCAAATAATTTATCTCCTCTACCATGTAAAAGCTTTTAGTAAATAGGTTATGGCATTTTGCTTTCTTTCTGTTGAGTATGAAAATATTTCTAAAGATGAATCTGAAATAATCGACTTCACAAATGTTCTTAAACTTTCCTTTGGGGAGTATCAACAATTTGATTTCACTTCAAGTATTTTTCAAAATTGTTCAACCAACCTGAGTCTCCTTCAAGGTTTATCCTGCCCTCCTTTTGAATCGGAATTAAAAATCGAACCTATAAACATGGACAGAACTTTTACATTTCATTTCTATCGATTGCTGAAAGTTAGAGTCTTTGTGAGAATCATGAATTTGAAAAAATTCGATGGAGTATATCTTAAGGTGATGTTTCCAGGCGAGAAGTCTTTGATGCATTCTCTAGCCAAAGAAGAGATTATCGTTGATGACACTTCTATTTCCACTAAGTTTCACATTTATTTGTCCTTTTCCCCTTGGAATAGTAATACGTCGATTTTGTTTTAGATTTTGGATCATTGAAGTTCAGTATCATCAAATCTCCTCTTAAATCTCAACTTATCGATTATTTTGCCAATTATTTTGACGAGAACGAGTTCTCAGTTCAATACATGGAACTCACCAAAACTGTTCAAATTTCATGTTTTCCCCATTCTTGAAATATTACATGTATTTAATTATTTCATAATAAACCTCATGTTTAACTTCGTATTTGTGAATTTTTTCACTTCTATGATTTTCCTGACAAAAGATGTTTTACACCTGGCGATTTTTTATAAAAAAGTTTTCTTATTTTTAGTTAAAATGTGAAATTATCGAAAAAACTGGAGTATGCTTAACTGGAAAGAGGACGGCTTAATTTTGAAAACGGTTTCGAAAATTAGTTGGCAAGTGAATAATTTATTCAAATTTCTCCTGTTTTGGCTTGTACTTTCATAAATACTTAACGATATTGATTTCAAATGTACCTTTTGCGCTCTAAGTTAACTAAAATTTTTCTTTGCAACGAGAAAACTGCTTATTAACATTGATTTAGTGAGATGAAAGTGAGTTTTTGATTTTGAGCTTATAATTTATGAATTTTAAGTTGTTGATCAATGTAATGAAGTGAGAATTATTCAATTTTTACATCCGATAAGAAATAAAAGGCGTTCAACATATCATAACTTAATCCTCGATTTTAAAAACCAATGTCTTTTAATTAATTCTGGATAAATTTATCTATTTATCATTAAAGGTGGATGTTTTGATGACAGTGTTTTAAGTAAAAGTTAATAATCATTTATTCTCTTAATTGCTTGACATTTGAAATGATTTTAATTTAAATAAGTTCTCACAATTGTCTGAAATAAATTTAGCTTTTTAATGAATTTGTCGTTCTAGAATAAAGTT
The DNA here is from genome assembly GCA_024349245.1 of Neodontobutis hainanensis. Lineage (NCBI taxonomy): Eukaryota > Metazoa > Chordata > Actinopteri > Gobiiformes > Odontobutidae > Neodontobutis > Neodontobutis hainanensis. The sequence goes on from JALDNG010000522.1 coordinate 44,889, forward strand.
TAAGGTTAAAGCACTCAAATGTCCTGAAGGAAACTACATGCAAAATTCTTTCAAATATTTTTCCTTCTAATTTTATAAACTCCAGCTTTTATCTGTAAATAAATGTGATTTCTTCATCTTTCTATCAATCTTTAAAATAAAAAATGTCAGTGGTTGATTTAGAGTGTATCATGCTTTTTATGCAATCATAATTAACAAAGGTTGAAACGAATTAAATTTCTTAATTCTCGTCAAGAAAAGTTTTGCTGAAATAGGTAAATTTTTAACCTCAAAATTAAATATTCCACTTAAGTTAAGGATTTAGGTTCTAATGTACTCATTCCTAATTCTCCACATTTTCTATCAACACCCAGAATGATAAATAAACCTCAGAGAATTAATTCAACCGAATTGTATTGCGGGTTCCATATATATATACAGAAAGTATAGCTCAGTACGATTCAAGCTAAACAATAACGATGTTTTTCTCATACGATTCGCGCGGTGTTACGTTAAACTCTGAAAAAATCACTCATATTTTGTCAAGTTAAAGTAATGTTGAAGGTGTTGATGCTTTATTTTAAAAATTTATAAAATTTGGGGGAAATTGAACCTCAAGGTGTTTATAAACTTTTCCTTATGAGGCTAATCACCTATCTTTGGTCAATGTAAAGTTTTCAATGCGCACCAATTTTTCGATTTCGTTTTAAAAAGTATGAAAATATATTCTCATGATATATACCTGGATTAACGGTTCTTATGAATTTTAACAATAAAATAATGTGCTGAATCAGCCAAAATAAAATATCCTGTTTGTTTATGAATTGATATTTTTCTGAAACTCAACAAACTATAACATCGATGAAAGAATAAAATGTAATATTCTCTTATAGCTCTTAATGTTTGGTAAAATTCATATCTATTGTTCTTCAAAGGTTGTGAGTGAGCTTGTTTTAACAAAGTAGTTTGACCAGGTTAAAATATGTTGTTAAATATAGAGACATGACGTATTTTCTGGAAATTTAAAAAATAAAACTGGTAACTTAAGGATAAAAGATAATAATCTTGATTTTAACCTCGATCAGCCATCGATGGAAATATTTGACACGAGAATTTCATTATATATTCCTATAATAACTTCATAACAACATGAATTCTTGAGGAGGATTTGATAAGTATCTCTATCTCTTCCTTCACTTTATATCAAGAAAACAAACAATATTCTTTAATGATGGTTCAATGTTACTTTCATGTTTTTTTTGCTAGACTTGATAATTGCAGAGACAGCGGTTTTTTCCATGATCGACGCCTCGAGAGATATAGGGGTAAGCATCTCTTCGCTGGAGGGGATCAGTGACCTCCCTTGAATTGATGAACAAAAAGAGGAATTTCGAGTTTGTTGTGGTTGAGAGTAATGATGGCTCTCAGTAGTATTTTTAACTTTATAAAAAGAGACTATATGATTTCAAAAGTAAAAAATGCTGCAGATGTAAGGTCACTCTTAAAGGTGGGATGGGAGTGTCCCGCTCCAGTCGAAATCAGACAATATCAAGAATCGTTTTTACAGTAATGCCAAACGGGAATGAGAGACCCAGTGGTCATAATATAGGAAGCAGAACAGTACCGACGACTCTACATACACTTAAAAATCCTTCGCAAATTTTCAGATATATTTGACTCATCTATGTTCTCCAAAAAATGTTCGATGCTTAATTTATGCAACCAAAATTTTATGATTGTATAAATGGTTTTCTTCGTCCAGTTTTTAACCATCATACCTCAACATATTAAAATCTCTTAAACTTTCCTTCACGACATAAGGAAACGTATAGCACTCTAAATTTTACGACTCTATTGTTTTAAAGGACGCTATGAACCGAATTATGTCAATACTTTTACATTTTAACTTGGAAAATGGATACATTTTTATATTTAAACTGGTCGAATTAAATTCGATGGGGTTGTTTTTCATTTCAAAAAGGAAAAGAATGAATCTCTTGACCTATATGTCACTTCTAAACAATGATTTTTGAAAAAATTCAACATTAAAAATGTTAGGAAAAAGTTATGCTCTAATTTAATATGTTGATTGTTAAAGCATGAGATTTTAACTAAATTTAGGTTTTTTCAGTGAAGCAAAATTATTAAGTTCATTGATAGAAAAATGAGAATTATGTCAAAATACAAAATATATTTGGCATGATTAATGTGATACATGGGCTATCTTTTTAATCTATCGTGTCTTTAAACTCCCTGAGGCAAAAATATCATAAATTAGTTTTTGTCTTAAATAAAAATTCAACTTTGTAATTATATTAACATTGGAAAGCGTTATTCTATCACAGTAAAAATTGGAATCGATCACAATATCTGAATCAATTATATTTGTCTATCTAACGTTGAATATGAATCAGAAAACAAAATAATGTTTTGATAAATTATGAAATCTAGAAAAATAAATTGAATTAACTGTTGTTGATTCTTAGAACAAAAATTATACAAACAGAATTTATCATTCTGAGGATAATGAAAATTTTCATATGCTCATACGGTTTGAATTGCCAAATAATATCTTAAAACTGAATTATACTTTAAAAAAATTTGATTTTTTATCTAAAACTTGAATCTGAAATTATTCAATAATTCTTAAATTTTCTTTATTTTTCACCAAATTTAAGTTTTCTCATGATTAAACATTGAAATCGTTTTTGAATAGTCTAACATCAAATCTAACTATTTTAACTAGAGGAAGTTTTATTTTTAATTTGATACGCTCAGCAGATAACCTTTCAAAACAAATAAATCATTCGCCGCATATCCCACCGCTAAAAAAATTATTTCTTTTGGTTTTCAAACATTTAATGTGCAGGAAAAAACTTTAAAATCACTTAATTATTTTAAAAATGAGAGTTTTTTTCCATTTTTAAGCTTGATTTGGACTCAAATAGGCCTGCCTTTAATTTTCATGATAATTATTCCCAAAATCCTAATTATTAAGTTAGCTCTATGCCTTTCGAATGTCATAGATAACGAAAGATTGAATGCTAAATATATTTATAAAAATGTGGAGACGACATTTTCTATTTTAATTGTATTCTTAGACGTATTTGAAAGTCAGTGGATAAATAAGTTAAATTAATCTTAAATTTATTTTATGCGCAATCTCGAAAGAACATGGGATATTATCAAAATGTATTATTTTAACTTATCTAAGTTTATCAATATAATTACGGCACAGGACAATAAGTTTTTACTGATGTTTTCCGCGTTTTTGGGAAGTTTATATGGAGCAATTTGTGTGCATAAACACTATGACCCAAATTTAGTATTATTTATAGTTTTGTATAGGCCTGTCCTGATGTTCCAACTCATCTGCCTCCTTATTCTTCAAAATGGATAAGAATTAGATCACTTAAAGATTTAAAACAAGGGTACGATCACCTTCGATTTAATGATCAAGAAGTGCGGGAACTTGAGGCGTTAAGTTCGAGTAAATCTTGAAGCTAATTAAATATTTTGTAACAAGTAGACTGAACATTTTATTAAGCTCCATTAATCTTCCTAAACAATTAATTTTGTCATGCTTCGATAATAACTTTTAAGGCGTATTATCTTGTGTTAAATGTGAGTATAAAGAATATTTCCCAGAAAATTTTTTGAAATTAGTGTTAATTCATACTTTTTAGTATTTATATGGGAATATCTAATATTTATACCTGGATTTAAATGAAATATAAATCGTTTTATATCAAAAATGACTTCTCTGTTTCTTTCTACGAGTTTAACTGATTATAGACGTTTTTAACCTTCATTCGCTGGTTAAAGCCTTTAAATTCAAGAAAAAACAAAACGATTTTCCAACAAAAATCTGTTTGTAATTTGGAAAAGTTCTGCCATTCTCTTAATATTTAACAAAAATCATTATTTCTTTGTTTATTCGCAATAAAATTTTTATACATAAACGACAGAATTGTCATAAGATAGAAGCTATAAAGCAGCGATTCAATTCAACGAAAATTCCTCTCAAGTAAAATCTGTGATATTAAGGCTCATTTTTGATGGGGATTCAAAACACGGTCTAAAGTTTTAAATCTTACCGTTCGAACAAACAAGATTTTAGAGTTGTAATGTGGTTAAGTTTTCAAACTTGTATATTGTAATTTGTCGGGCAGTTTAATCTGTGGAATCACAAACTGGATACTAGATCTCATGATTTTTATTTTTAAAAACTCATTTCCCTTATACTTTTTAAATAAAAGTAAAATGACTCTGAGTGTTTCAAACATTTTAAGTTATCACAATAGAGTAATGATAAAAATCGTCCCCTATCCGATATCTAACATTTAAGAATTCGTAAAATCAGGGTATGTCAAATAAATTATTTTATGACAACAAAATTTTCAAAATTAAATTTAATTTATCATAGTTGAAAAGGTTATTTTGGTTGATGGGACTTCACATCATCTCAATGTTTCGACGCGTTAAGGTTAATTTCCAATGCTTGGAATCAAAATTGTCTGGATTATCATTTTTTAAACGCGTGAATATGATATTTTTATCAATTTGATTTGTGAAAAGATATATTCTTGGAAAGATGTTTCGAAAGATTCAAAGATTCTTATTTAAGAAACTGTTCTACTTGTCAGATTTTCAAATATATTTGCACTTATTGAAGAAGTAAAGAAATCATTTTTTAAAATACATTTCATGAATTTCCTCAGATGGTTGTGATCACTTTACCGAAAGCTAGTGTTGTCATGGTTCACAAAATCGACCAGCAAATTTTCAAATAACCAAAATGACCAAAGTCACGAAACAGGGACTTGAATCATTTAGTTTATAGATCTAACTTTCCGGAATAAAAATGTAACAATTTATACTTTTGAACATTAAACCTGTGTTAAAAGATTTTCAACGTTTTCAGAGTACGCATTCCTATAAAATAACTTCAAATCTGCCTTCGGCACTTTTGAATGAGTTTCAAATGGCGAAATTTGACTTTATAACTCGATAAACCATTAAAATGTAGTTTTATGCCTTTTAGAACAAGGACAATGAGAGTTCATCGATACTGTTCCCGTATAAATTTTCTGTACATTCTATTCGTTTATTCTGTTGATCTAAGATGATCTTAATCAATCATTGCTTCCTTGAAGCAAGTTTACATACACCTAAACCATTTCATAACGCTCTTTTCAGCGCTCTACCGCTTACTTTACTCCATTTCAGAGTTCAAACGCGATTAATCTGGTATTGTGAGACTTTCGCTCACTAAAACCCTCATCCTCTTCTCGCCCCATAAGAGGAACCTTACCTCTGCAACGTTTGTTCGTTGAGATCTTTTAATCTGTTAATCAGTAATTTATATTAACTTTAATAATATTTTGAAAAAATATTTCAAGACACCAAAAACATATTTAGATTAGCAAACAAGATCACCACAACCTGCACAGTTTACTCATAGAATACTTGGAATTTTGAACTGGCAAAGCTATCCTGATTTAAAAATTTATATTTTGCCTTATTCATGCCATCAGTGAATGAAACTATAGTGTTATTTAACATTTTTAAATAAAGAACACAACGAAACTTCACAATTTTTTATACTATCCTCAGTGCATCATCGACAAATCTTTCAAACAGATATTTTCTTAGATCAAGGTTATGCTACATAAATTTTGTGAAGTGTATTAAATCACGACGTCATTATTGCATTATATTAAAAAATAAAGGACACTTAATTGCCTCTCTTTCGTGCCATAAATGTTGATTATTTTCTCTTTAATATCAATAAATGAAGATATTCCACTTTAAGAACTTTAGACTTTTCGTTTGAACTAAGGTTATTCTCCTCTTCTCGTCCTGAATGAAAGTGGTTAATTTTGGCACACTTGCTTAAAAGGAGGGGCTTTTTATCCAATTGTCATGTTTTAATAAATCATCTTTTTCAACCGTCTATATAAATTTACAGATGAAGAATTTATATGAACATCTTTTAAAAATTACTTTAAGTGAAGATTTTGTCGCGATTTCTTTTTAATTTACAAGATTTATAACAATGGTGACGCGTTTAATTTAAATTTGTGAACTGCTTCCATAATTTTGTCTTTGGATAATTCATCGCAAGAAAAGGGATACTATTCAAGCATTTATAAGTGACTGGGATTATCAACGCACTTCTTGACGAGTTTCTCATGCCAAACTATATAATTTGTCATATCTGAAATTGTAACAGGATGTCTGGTTATAATACTATAAACCAGCAGTGATTCACCACCAATTGCCTGATTTACCGTCAGTAATCCTTATCTTTTTGTTGATTATAAAGTTGGGAAAGAGCCAGATTTGTCAATTGATCAGCAGCATGTCCATTAACGATGAAAATATCATCAAAAAAATTTAGAAATTCATAAAATAACAAAAACTCAACAAATTCATTCTTCATCGATAGATTTAAAAATACTTATTTTCCTTTTTGAAAGCGTTAAATTAAAAAAAATCGTTGTTTATTAACTCATAATTTAGATATGTTTTGTGAAATCAATTGTATTTTATTTTTTGTTATTGATACCTCACCATAAAATTTCTTCTGTGAATTTTATAAATTTTCCTACCTCTTATAATTTGAAATAATGTGTGCAAATTGTTGGAGTTTAAAAATTATTGAGTTTCTTTGAATATTTTATGCAAAAAATTATGTTATTATGACAGCATTATTCTAATTTTGGAAAATCACTTTTAAATGGATTATGAAAATGATAAGGCGTATTTTTTCATGAATTTAAGTTATTTTTTATGAAATCCAATAATATTCATGTGTAACTCGATTTTGATATGATAAAGCAAAGAAAAACATTTAAGACGTGTAAACTGATTAAATATATTCCCATCTTAATTAACAACAAAATTTCAACCAATTCAATTTTACTTTTCTGTTCCAAAAATAAATTCTTCCATAAAAAAGATCAACATTAAATTTTTGGCAACTATGTAAAATTGTTTAATGAACCTAGAACGCTCTTAAAAAATGAAAGTATATTTTAATAAATCCTAGTGGAAATAAGTTACTCCACTTCAAATAATCTAACTCTTTTAGAATCCTTGTAATAGTACGTTGGTAACAGGTAAAATTATTTCCCGAGCCTTAATTTCAGATCAAAAGGTATTTAAGCGAGGTAGGATCTTTTATATTCATCAGCACCTTCTCATGCGCTCATTGGTATGATAAGTAAGACTCAGGCTTTTTTATGTTTTGAATCATACTTTAGCAGCTAAACTATTCGATTTTTTATGGATGACTATTTTCTTTTTACACTCGTGTTAAATCTTGAAGAACAACTTTTTGAACATAATTCTATCTTTTCTATCAGAATAAAAATAACTCAAAATTGGTCTCACTATATCCATGTTGGGAAGAAAATAAAAAAAAATATTTGTTCAACTTTGTTTGGCAGTTTTAATTGAACATACTTTGTAAAACGAGATTGAGTAATAGGAAAAGAGCCGGTGTCAAATTACAAAATAATTACAATGAAAAATGATATTTCTGTCACGATTTTTTAAATTTTGTATGTTTTAAATTAAAATCTCACGAAAAATTATTTATTTGGAAAACTTGTAAATTATCATCAAAGAGCGTTTTATATATTTAAATTAAATTTTTAAACAATTTACATGAATGAGAATTCTATCATCTACAAAATAGAATTAAAAATCTTAACAATCACCAAATTTTAAATCATTTTTTAAAAGATGTTTTGAAAGTTTGCTTATAAAATATATTCGGCTAATTTTAATTTAGTTATGGAGTGTGGCTTATATTTTATTGTATTAACTACTTAAATCAGCGTTTGTTTATCAAAAATGTCAAATTTTATAACTTTCTTAAGTTTTTATTTTATTTGTTAACTCATATAATGAGTAACTAAATTTTGATACTTTTTCGAATGAATTTCCTTAAATTAACTCATTTTTATCTCATCATTGTTTTTATTGATCTATTTGGAGCTTCGTTGTAATTTTGAAATATTAATCAATTTTTTTAACGTTAAGAAGTATATTCTGTCTTTGTCTGTCAATTCGATGCATAAATTAAGTCAAACAAGTAAAACCCATTCTTCATTCTGACCAAAACCCTCGTAAACGCAGTCGCAGATTTTTAACTTAAAATGGCATCAAATTTGTCAAATAAATGTTTTTTACAAATGTATGAATTTCATCTTAAATGTTAAAAATTACATAACCATAAGAAATTTTTTAAATATCATGGAATATTATATTACTAGTAATATCTAACTAACAATTTTTAAATGGATAGCTCATTTCCAAAAGGAGGTGTGTCGCACTTAGTTATAGAAAATCATAATAATTAACATAATGTAATGAAAAAATCTGAAAAATTGTTTTATTTTATGAGATAGATTAAAAGATCATCTCAATATCCCATCAAGTTAAAAAAGTTAAAGCATTTTTCACCCAAAAATATCTTATGTTCGAAGGACCTGTAAGTTGCAACATAAGGCGATGTTTAAATATTTCACTTGCCATTGGAAGTCTGTTCCTGCATTTTCAAAGAAGATTACGTGATATCTATACTTTGACAATTATAAATTTTACTTTGATTTTGTATATTTTGATATTTTATCCATAACATATAAATAACTATACAGCATTTGTAGAATCATATAAACGGCATCTCCTAAGTAATATGGTTTAAAAACGGATTTCTACCTCAAATAATAATTGATAAATAAAGGAGAAAATACTCTTGAAAACGATATTCGATGAATTCGTACAATTTGATAAAAGTTTGTTTTATCTCTTTGAATTTATTATCAATTGTTCAATCTATCATTTGAAGCGATTTATCAATTCGATTTGATTCATGAAATGTTAGTTTTTACGTGAGTGCTATTTTAGTTTTTGAGGATATATTTCATGATGGAATTGATAGTTTTGAATTCTACATTTGATCTGATATTTCACTCAATCTTTTGAGTTCCATGGATGGATAGGATACCATTCCTTGTAACGCATGTGTTTTATGGTTCGGGTTTTCATATTTGAACATCCTACGAAATAAATCTGAAATACATGAATTAATCTCAAATTTGAATATTGGTTTTTTACAAACTGAATTACTAAATTCAGATTTCCTCATTTCGTTCAGAGCAAAATAATCAATGTATGCGTTTGAAATTTTGTTACCGTCGCAATTGTAAATGATTTACCTGAAATCATTAAACTCTCAAATGTTGTGTTTTCAATTCTAGTATTGCAATAATTTTTGATTACGTTTGTTTCGTTTTCAGCAGTTGCCTTTTTTTCTAATATTCACTTTGATCATGGCGTAGACCATACGCCTCTCGAATAGGATGCAATATTAGAGAAGGTAAATCGCAAAAAAATTAACTTTTTTTGTTTAGACTCATTTTTTTGAAATAGTTATGAATTTAGTTTTTATTAATTAAATTGTTATTACATAAGAAAAGAATAAGGTTTCGTTAAATATATTTTGATCGAAAACGATTTTATAAGATTCATATGTTAAAACTATACACATTGTTTATTTAGATTTTCTTATGCGTGAGAAACAACATATTTATTTTTTCAAAAATTTCAAGAAACAAATTTAAGAATGAATATTTAATGTGTTTTTGAAAAATATTTTGACAATTGAATATGATTAAATTTAGAGTAAAACAATATCAAATTTGGTTAAAAAATTTAACTTTAATTAGAACTTTTAAGTGAAACCTAATACACCCAGTAAAAAGGTTGTATCATCATTGTATGAATTCGACCATCTTTTATAAACTCTTGTCTTGATAAAATTTTACGACATCAAAATTGCCGAAAACTGACTCTCAACGGTTAGATAGCTGGATATGCATTTCATTTATTTTCTGAGTACTCAACGTTTGTCCTTACATTCTACGGATCAGATGATCTTGTGGCTTTGTATAAGGTCTTTCAAATTGTTTGAATATCCTTGTTCAAATATCAGCTAAAGACCATTATAAAGAGTCAGAAACTAAATGTATTTTCTTTTGTCATATTTTTGATTATACGAAAGTTAGGCCTCAGACTTTTTCATCAAAAATATGTGTACAGTATTATTTTTAATGTTCGATTGATTTTTTTAATTTGTACCCTTAAAAATGTAAGTCTTGTTTTGAATAATTAGAAATTCTTCCATTATTTTATGAAGTGATGATATCCAGTTTGTAATCGATGAATATGCTAATCTTAATTACTGGGCAGCTTTTTGTGTGCAATTTACAGTGGTAACGGAAGATGGCTCAATAAATGAATTTATTGAACAATATCAAGCCTTTCGACCGGAACTCCGATTTTAAGGAATGGAGAAGGAAGTTCGAAGTTATAATGGATGTGAGGGAGATTCCAGCAGAAAGCAGGCTCTAGTTAATTCCTGTTTATTTAGAACAGAAAGCCTTGCTTTTAATAAACTCTTTTGCAGAGAAATCGAAAACAAACAAAAGACTGTTAAAGGAGATATACACACTAACGATTAGTCACGATCATTATAGTGTATATCGCCACAATACCAAGTAATAAATTATTAATGGGAAATGTAGTAGAACAAAATCAGATCCAACGTGCTAAAGGTTCATATTAATAATTTTAAGAAGAATAAATTCTTTTTCCTTAATATTCGATACAATGTCATAAATAGAATATTTTTGATTGTGTAAAAATAATAAAACTTGTAATCATTGTCAATAACGAGCTTCTAGTTAAATGACTACATTTTTCGACTCGTGATGACATAGTTGATCTATGTAACAATTTTAAATCAATCATATATATTTATTTAAATAAATGAATATCATATATTGATTGAAGTTGAAGAATATCTTTTTTCAAATGATCAATATCATTCATATTTTCAGCCACTGATAAAAGTGTTAATAACGTCGAATTTATGGTTTTAAAACAGACAAAACAACAGATAATCGTCATTCTTATTGTAACCCACTGTCTTTACGCCAGAGTTGATAGCTATAAATCCCACCTTAGTCTGGGTCAGAATAAATTCGAAAATATCGGAGAATCTCAACATAATTTTGTGTTTTCTACTTGTTTCAACTAAATAATATACGATTTTTACTAAAGAAACAGTTACCTTTTTTTAAGATTCATCATTCTAAGTTTAAAATAAAAATGTCGAATGAATCACGCAATTTAGTAATACATTACAGACTCTGCCAGACGAAAAACCAAGAAATCCTGAGAAATATTGAACAAAAGCGAAAGATTTGAGAATTAAACGGGAATCTAAGTTGTATCCTAATTTTGAAAGACAGGTAATGATGCAGCATCAGAGTTAATAATAACCAAAAATTATGACCTCTATTAAAAATTAAATTAATTGAAAAAACAGATGTCCCAATCAATCTATATTTTAGAGGCATAATAAAAATTTAAATATTTCGATGTTCAGAAAGTTCGAATCTGAATATATTTTCTTTTATTTCAGATTAGCATGAATCTAAATTTTTAGAGAATCTTTTGATTGTATTTACTTCCATATCTTTTCCGGATAAAAGCAGACATGGTTATAAATATAAAATATTTAAAAAATAATTATCTCGTAAGCAGATCGATTACTTTCGAGAGTTATCGGAAATATTTAAATATCTTGGAAATAATAGTAAATTAAATCAACATTTAAATCATGTTTACCGTAGACTTCAAAATGAAATTCTTGTACCTATATCAACATTTAACAATAAAGTTTATCCAGTATTTTAAATCGTGTAAATTAGCTTTGCAAATAAGGTTTTCATAAAAAATACTGCTAAATGTGTGATGGCTTTTGATATTTTGTATCATAAAGGATGGAAATTAGTATTCGTTGCAATGAGAATTGTTTTGTGAATAAAGTTTTTTGTCAGTAAAGATTACATGTATTGCGCGTTTTTAATCCGAATTTGAATATTTTTACTTGATGCTTTTTTATATTTTTTATTTAAATAACTTATTATTCATTTAATGTTAAAAAATTCATATTTAAAAAAAATACAAAAAACTTTTTACTATATATTTTGATTTTCATAATCATGCGATATTTTAAATTAAACGATTGAGAATAGAAATTCTTTATTTGTTGTTTTTAAAAGCGTGGTCATATTCAACAGAGATATAAATATGTCACCGTAACCCATTTTCCGAAGTAATAAAATTGCGAATATCTTCAAAGATAAAATCAAATATCAATTTCTTTTAATTTTATATTCTGTTCAAATGATCACAAATTATAAATATATTTTATGATTTATAATAATATTAAAAAATTCTGAAGTTTACAATATCTATTGATTCAGATTTTTACAAAATGTAAGGGTTAATGTTTTATCATGGTTTAGAGGAGAAAATTAGATATTTTTGAATTTTGTTATAATAGCTTTAAAATTAATAATATTATTTTCTCCAATGAAGTTTAATTTCCCATTAAATCGCATCAAGAACAATTTGACAAATTATAGTATCAATAAGAAATACTGAATCATCAATAAAGTTATATTTCTAAAAGAGATAGAAAAGAGAAGTAAAACTTATTTTAGTTTGTAACATTTTTGATTTCTTTGTTTCAGCTAAAACACAAAAATATTGACTTCATATATCTTAAATAAATTATATTGATCCGTCAGTAACACTCTAATTATTTTGATAAAAATGTAATTTAAAAATATCTCAACGAGTCTGTTATTCAGAGCTCCAGTTACATTGCACTTATATTCCTCACATTATTCAAATATACATCAAATATTAAATTCATTTTTAACAGTTAATACCGATGCATTCATTGTTATTTAAAATATGGTAAAATATGATCATACATGATCATTAAAATAAACTTTGTGTTATTTCAATGAAAATACATTTTATTTATTCTCAGAATTTTTTCATCATGAGGACTGCTTCGCTCAAATGCCTCTTTAAAACTTTATTAATTATTTATAAATTTAATTTCAATTGCGTTTTTGTACATTCAAATGTGTTTAATTATTTTCATTTGACTGTCTATGATGAATATAATTACATTTAAAATGAATAGTATTAACATAATTATTTTCAATGAGTTTTAGAAGTTAGTAATAAAAATTAATTTTATATCAGATTATAATGAAGAATTTTGGTCATTTTAAACTCAATTTATCATCAATTTCTTTATCTTATAGTATCCATCTTTTCTGGGTATGAATTTTTTTTATTATTCAAAAATTTAAATAAATTTAAAATTTTGATATTCACTAGTTCACGTAAAATGAATGTTTGTTTGTGATTGAGATTTTTTTCTTTAAAACTAAGAAATATCCAAAAAATATTTTTAACTTGATGAGTAATTTTGATTCTTTTACATTTAGCATTGGATATGTTCTCGTTGTTCAACATTTATAAAAATAAAAATTGTAAAATATTAAAATATTAAAACTTGTCCTTTTTTTTGTTCTTTCACATTGATATTAAAAGTATGTGAAACCAGAACTGATCCCTTTTATCGTTTCCCATTAAAGTAAAATAACTAATCTGTAAAGAAATAAATTCAGTTAACTCAATCACTTTTGATGCCCATTTTGATATGTGACAAAGTATTTGTAAATAATTTTTTTGAAAACATCTCCACTATTTTAATGATTTTCAAAAATAAATTTATTACAATGTTTTATAGAGCATAGAAAATAAATATTCAAAGTCAAAAAATAAATAAATAAACTTACTTGAATATTTTTGTTTTAAGATATTGAAATATAATACACATTTAATTTTTTTTAATTTAATCAGAATTGTCTGAAAATAGATAAATTAAAATTTGTGAAAACTTATATTTTACTTGATTTATATCAATTGAAAATCGATATAAATCAAACCAAAACATAAATGGTCTATTTTGACAGATGATATTGACATTTAAAAAAATAAGTGATGAAAATATTCAACTTAAGACAATAATGAAAGTATTTATACTTAAATATAATATTAAGATTGCAATTTTCATAAACTTAAAAAACATCACTTAATATAATTTAAAAATTATCAAATTTATAATTTTAGAATCATAGAACAACGATCAAAAAACAAATTTTATCGAATACATTTGAAATTATTTATATCAAATGCATTGAAAGATGAAAACAAAAAAAATTGAAAATTTATCACACATATACTTCATAAAATTATGTCGATAATTTTATTTAGAACGGTATCAATTTTCATTTGGATCTATCATGACCATTATTTTGTATTTATCAAATATGTATCTTTTTATTTTTTTCTTAAATAGATAAATTTAAAGTACTATTCCGAGATATCTTCCTTTTTCTTGAAATTTCTGAAGGTACAATGGATCAATAAGTACACCACATCGAATAAGTGTCTTCTTTTTATGCGAAAAGAATTTTGTGCAGAGCTCTTAAAATAATATAAAAATACTGCAAATGTCTTCATGCTCAAATTTGACATGAGTTCTTGAAGATATTTATATAATCCACGATTCACAAAACGACGATATACGCGACTTTTTTCAAAGATACATTGCATTGCTTGCGAAAATTCGCGAAAGTTTTCAATTAGCTGCTGAAGTAGCAGACAACTAAATTTTTGATTTTTATTCAAAATCTCACATGATTCGAAATGAGATAAAAGACTTAACTCAGCCAAAACTCTATCCATAAATTTTATTTCATGTTTATCCGTTAAAGTTGATTTAAAATAACCGAAAATATTTTCTTGATTAAATTTTTTTATCATTTTTACCGAAAGTTTCCGAGAATACCTCCAACGGTAAATCTGACTTAAACTTGTGTCTATTAAAAAGCAGTCAGTAGAACCAGTTCTATGACACAAAAGCGATCCCGTATACTGACTAGATTCTTTTTCACTTTCAAAAATCGGTCTTAATAATTGAGGATTTAATGTTATCTTTAGCTCGTTATTTTCAATTGTCGATCTCGCTTTACTGGTTCTTTGGTATTTAGGTCTGTGTAAGTTCTTAGGAGTATTTTGACTTTTAAAACCCAGCGAACTTAAAGATTCAGATCCCTTATTTTTCAATGCATCGACATAATTTGGTGAAAAAAAATCGTATTTGGATGGTCGATAAGTTTGAAATAATCTCAAAAGTCTCTTCCTTTTTTCATAATTCTTTTTATTATATAATATCCATTTCGATGAAATATTTGATTTATGATTTTTCTTCATGGTCATTCTTTCTGTCGAACTAGATGGTAAAACGTCTTTTTCCATTGTTATTGCATCTAGAGTACCGAAATTTTGAACAGGAGTTTGACTATGAGATATGTCCTTGGATACCTTCTTCGCGGGTGAATCATGTTCCATAGATTTACGTTTTAAATAGAATTTTCGATTTTTGTTTTCAATTTTATCTTTTTCGGGATGAGGGGAGTTAACAATTGATCCATCAATCAAAAATAAGAAGAGAAAATAAATCTTTAAAATCATTCATACGTCGTCTATAAACCAATGCTCTCGTAATTTCGCGTGATTACTGCTTTCAAAGTTTTGTTTTTGTTAAAAAATTGATGAGGTTTACATGTTAATGGTATTTTTTAAAAGTGAACGAAATTAAATAGTCTTAATTTTAACAAGTAAAAAACGAAACGATAATTAATTATAAATTTATTTTTCATGATAAAAGAATTTCGCGAACGTTATTGTTCTGATTGATAATTTATTTGATGACTAAATAAATGTACCAAGTGGCTAGACCCAATCTATTAATCTTTTTTCATTCATCTGATTATCTAAATTATTAATCTTTCTATTGAATAAATTAATAAAATTACATCTATAAAACTACCTCGAAATTAACTTTTAGGCGGTTTAGATATTTTAATATTTTAAAAATTATCGCTTTTCTTGAAAATAATTAAATTTTATCATTTCAAGATTTATTTTTGAAAGTTGATAATAATACGTAATTGAACATACATTCATAAGAAATTTTGAAATTTATTCATATTTTCTATGATTTCGCAACTTATGAACAAAATTTTGAATGAGTTTATTTGAGATAACTTTACGTATCAAAATATTACCTTTTGTTGATCGATTTCATGATCTTTATACTCATAATTGTGGATATATTACACTCCAATGGTGAAGATCAGTGAGCCCTCGAGCAAAACCTAGATTAAATGTGAGATTTTGTCTTATCGTGACAGAGTATGAAGTGATATCCAATTTATTCATTACGATATTCTTATATGCGTCTTTTTTTAATGAACCAATGCCAAGAAAACAAGGTAAATTTTATGAATCAAAGTGAGTTAGGGTTCAACACTACATTAAGCCTAATTTTTAAACCTCAGGAAGGAAGTAAATTCTAGAGATGAGCAGCACTACAAAATGTATGACATAGCTACTATGAAAGACCTAAGAAGAAGGTAAAGCAATAACACAGATAAAAGGATTATTTTGACTCATCTAGATATTATAAACGTAAACAACGTCTTTTCATAATGTAGTAAAGTTTGTCATAAATAGCAATTTTTTAACTTAAATTGAATAAAGTATTATTTTGACGAAATGTTTAATTGTGGATTTTATTTATAATACGAGAGATGTCTGAGAATAATTACATCAAGATATTTTCCGAAATACTGTGATTTTATTGGGTGATAGTTTCACAAAAAATCAAGAGAAACCCTTCACAGACTAAAGAAGCAATTTAGTCAAAATCATTGATGATTTTTAAATGTCTAGAATATTCTAAAAAGAATCACGTAGTTTATTTATTAATTTCTTTGAACGATTTTACTTGTAATTTTTACGATTAAGGTTAATTTGGTTTACAAATTAATGACAGGAATATCAAAGTTATTGAAGTATTCTATAATTGACATAATCTTTTTAAATTACACTTATAATCGCCCTATATCTTAGTTAAATACTTTACAGAGATGGCATAATTTTTGTCGTAGTTTAGTTGCATGATGCAGCTTTTATTCGTGTAAATTCTGCACTTATAACGTCATAATAACTAATTTTCTTAAATTAATTAAAATTTATGGTTATAAATACCATTATATTTTCCCTCTGTATTTTAGAAACGTGCGATTTCGATCAAGCATATCAAAACAGAACGGTCAAATAAAAATTTTATCATGTAAATATTTTTTCCATTTTCAACATTATAAAGGACAATTTTAATGATAATCTTGCACTTATTTAACAGTGAATAAATTTGCATAACAATTGTCAAATTTAACGGGCAAAATATTTAATTGAAATCTCTTATCTGAATAAAATCATATTTATAATATTCTTTGAGTATACTGTGATTTTTTCACTTCATTATGATCAAACGATAAATTGTGGTTAAACATCTCAATTAAGAAGCAGGCTAATCGAAGTCTTTGAAACAATTTATCTTTTATTTATGACTAAATTTAAAATTTATTCACATAAATTTCATGACGTCATTTAAGTAGTTTATCTAGTTTATTTTATATTTTAACTTAAATTGGGTTAGAGTCAAAGTTTATTTAATCTTTTACAAGAAAACTAATGCGATTACAAGGTAGACAAATTTAAGTTATATTTTAAAAATGTTTTTTATTTTTAGACTGACAAATCATTAATATAATACGCCAAAGATAAATTTCACACAAAAATTATAGTTTTATGAGTTTAATGATAAATAAAATCTTTAAAAAAAGTATTTAAGCATTAATCTTGTTCTATCAGATAGAAATTCTTAATAATTATTTTAGATATTATAAAAAAAATATTCGATTCTCTCATCTATATATAAACACTAGAATAAATGATGTATCAAATCAATTTTTCATAAATATTTCGCCTGTTAGAATACAATAATGTTCAGCGCAAACTCAGTATAATATTACATGTCCGATACTTTTCAAATAATATTTATTGAATTTTATTTTTTTTCAAATTTGTGTCTTTTATTTTAACATATCTTTGTTTAATCTTTAAATAGTTTATCCAGTTTATATAATAAGGTATTCATGCTCATTGTAATCCACAGAGTATTTAATAATTTTGAATCCTACATCAATTTTAAAGTATTTTTTGTATTAACTTGAGAAAAATGTTATGATTGTCAATAATTTAATAAGAATGAGATCAACCTTATAATCATGAAATCATAAAATTCATGAATGGGATTGTTTTGATTTCACTTAAATTAATTCCTTGTTTGAATTTTTTCATCAAAATAAAAATATTTTTGATATTTTAACTGTTTAAATTCTAATTTTACATTCTGATCTGAATGTTCCTGAAAATTTTTAATCTAAAATTCAGGTAACACTACAGGTAACATTAAATGGATGCACATATGAATCTATTAAATTCTTAGAAAATATGAAAGTTTAAAAAAGGTATGTAAATTTTTGATGAAAAAATATATTTTTATAAAATTATTCGATCGTTTTTCCACTCTATATTATGATTTGGTAGTGATGGTTTTATTAATCTTTCTCGGATGTAAATAATTCAACTTATCTTCTCTTGAGCCTCTATATATTTCACAGAGAAGAAAACGTATGCTGCTGTTAAAGGAGATTAACACACTTACGATTAGTAACGATCATTATAAAGTGTATATCGCCACATACATCTCACTCTTATTTAACTTTCGTTTTAGAACCCTGGAGGTTTTCTTGGTCGAGAAGGTCTTTGCTCATTCTTAGAATTTTCTTCTGGATTTGAATTTGGATTAGCGCATCGGTACAATTGGTAGTGATAGACTCGTTTAATCCTGTTCGGATAGAATAGCTCTTTTATGTCTATACCGGATGTTCAGCTTTAATTATCTCAAACGGTCCTTCAAAGCGTGGTTCTAGCTTTGAAGCCGCCCGGGATTTAAGAAGAACGCTGTCACCGACCAAAAATCTTGTTTCGTAGATTTTGGTATCATAAAAACGTTTCATCTTGTTAGCCGAGGTTTTCAAATTATTCTCCACTATTTTGAATGCCGATTTTAGAGAGGTCTCTAAGTTTTGAACGAATACATGATAATTTTGTACCTTGGAAGCATTTGTAGGGTTGTTTATTGAAAGATCTATAAGGAGTTGAGGCTCCGATCGTGAACCAAGAATGCAGGAGAATAGTTTGTAGAACTGTGTTTAGCAGCACGAATTGCAAATAAGGCTTTATCGAGATATATGTCCCAGTTTTTAGGATTCGATCTAGCCACGGACCTCAAGATTTCCTTTATTGTCATGTTAGTTCGCTCCACTAGACCATTAGTTGACGGATGGTAAGGGGTTGACCTTAACTTCTCGGTTCCCATAAACTGGCAGAGGTGTGAACAATGTTGATTCGTATGCCGTGCTCTGGTCTGTTAGAATACTACTAGGTACACCATCTCTGCAAATGACGTTTGAAAATAAAACTTCTGCCGCGGTCTGGGGTGATATATCTGATATGGCTGCTGCTTCGACCCATTTGCTATAATGATCCACACAAACCATAATGTATTTATTGCCTTTCAATGATGTTGGTAGGGGACCGGTAAAATCTAGCTCCCAAAGTCCAAATCTGCTTTTATCGGATATCGGATGCAATTCAGCTCTTGGAGTATGCTGTTTGGATTTGTTTAAGTTGCACAGTAAGCATTTAGAAAGCTGTTCTTTAACATCAGAAGCCATATCGAGCCAAAAGAACCTATCGCGAATAGATGATTGTGTTTTATTGACTCCTAAGTGACCTAAATATTTTTCATGCATCGATTACATAATCATATTAGTGCAGTGTTCAGGAACGACTATTTTATTCCCTCTTCTACTTGTGTGGTATAGGTGATCACCAATAATTTCTAATCGAGCTCTTCCTCTCAGTAATTTCAGTGCCATATTATCATTTTGGTTTGCATTTTCCTGCTGCCTAAGTACTTTGATAACATGTTGAATAGTCTTCGATTTTTTTTGTTCCGTTCCAAAATCCATATTAAATTCAATCTTAATTGCTGCAGAGATTCTTGAAAGCGAGTCTGCCACAATATTTTGACTACCCTTGATATACTCAATGGTATAATTGAATTCCTCCAGCTCCTGGATCCAACGTGTGCGTCGCCCTCTCACGTCTTTCATATTTTTCAGATGAACGAGTGGGTTATGATCCGTCATAAACACGAATCGAGATCCGTATAGATAATTTCGGAATTTCCTGATAGTAGCCACTATCACTAGGCACTCTCTATGAATGGTAGAATATTTTCTTTCTGCAGAATTCAATGTTCGACTCGTAAAAGCCATTGGTACCAGACCCTGTTTTCCATGTTTGGAGAGAACTGCTCCAATAGCTACTTCAGATGCATCACAGTGCAGAATGAATGGCTTAGAGATGTCTGGTTGCCCCAATGTCATTATGTTCTTCAATCGATCCTTAAGTTGATTAAATGCGAGTTCAGCAGAATAGTCCCACTCCCAGGGCTCCTCCTTTCTCATTAGCTTTTTAAGGTGGTGCGTAATATTAGCGAAATTATCAATGAACCTGTGATAAAATCCTGAAACCCCTAAGAATGATGTTAAATCTGATTTATTTGATGGGGATTTCCAGTTTAGAATTGGATCTATATGAGAGGAGTTAGCAGAAATTCCATCTTTCGATATAGTGTATCCAAGAAATTCAACTTTCCATTGCGCAAACTTGCATTTATTCGGTTTTAATTTCAAACCGGCTTCTCGTAGTTTATCCAAAACTTCCTCTATATCCATAAGATGTTCTTCAAATGAATTCGAAAAAATGAGAATGTCATCTAATAGACTCTACAGCATTTCAGTCCATTTAGCAATTTATCAATCAACTGTTGGAAGTTGGCTGGTGCGTTGCATAGTCTAAATGGGATCACATTGAATTCATAAAGTCCTGATCCGACATATGGGCAGAATGCGGTTTTATATTTACTTACATCGCTGACTGCACACTGCCAGTACCCAGACTGAAGATCAAGAGAAGAATAATATTGATGTCCCGAAGTTACGTCTAGAATTTCTTCGATGTTTGGCGGTGAGTATTGTTCCTTAGGTGTTACTGAGTAATCTCGGTCAGAAGCAGAAAGTGATGGTCGGGCCGCTTTCAGGGAGGCTTCTAAATTCGATAGAAAGCAGAAAATATCCTGTCCCGTAGAAAAGGTCATCGAAGTGAAGTTTGAGAAGTCAGAGAAGAGTGAATCGCCGCTACTTCTGAGATTGCTCATCCAAGCCTTGATTTTGGCTAATTTTTCTCTGAGACCGGTAGAGACGATATTGACGAGGAGCGGTACTCCTTCTTGCCCCTTCGTCAAAGAATGTAGGGAGCATTGCTTAATTTGTGTCCAGTCTTCTGTTTCAGCAATTCGTTCATATCGAAATAGTCAGTCAGACAGCTCAGAATTTCTCGAGAAAGGAGGAATATTTTCTTTCATCCTCGTCACCATTGTTAAAGGAGATAAACACACTAGCGATTATTCACGATAATTATAAAGTGTATATCGCCACAAGACTCTTTGAGCTCGTCGGCTCGCGTTTCAAAGCAAATAAAAATATTTATCGAGCGGAGCTTGCTTTTATAAAAATATCAGCCTTCGAGGATGTTACGAATTTCACAACATGTGTTGTCTAGGATTAAGTTGATAAGTCCTAAGAGGAGTTTTCTTAGGCGGACAGCGAGGTTTTATACCTCGAAAAGTTCCTTCATGGGATTAGTTCAGAAATGGCTGAAAAAATTGCGAGCCATTAAGAGACCAAAAATATCGATGATCCAGAAAAATTGAATCAATCATTTGTACCAGCTCGTCATATTTATGGGTCAAGAATATGCACGAGGGTCTCAGAAGCCTATCGTGATTGCAAAGTCGACGAGGTGATGAGAAAGATAAACGAATTTGTCATAAAGATGATCTTGCTTTGAAGAGATGAAGAAGTCAATCGTGTGAACTGTGGTAGAGAAGGGATGTCCAGGTCGTAAGCCGTTAAACACCATAACTGCGGAAGAATTTGCCACATCAAACGAGATTCTTGGAACCTATATCCTGAGTTGCACCCTGAAATAGTATAATTCTTAAAACATTTTGTCTAAAAAGTGTTGTTGGTTTCAATTGATTT
The DNA here is from genome assembly GCA_024349245.1 of Neodontobutis hainanensis. Classification (NCBI taxonomy): domain Eukaryota; kingdom Metazoa; phylum Chordata; class Actinopteri; order Gobiiformes; family Odontobutidae; genus Neodontobutis; species Neodontobutis hainanensis. The sequence goes on from JALDNG010000522.1 coordinate 66,968, forward strand.
CCTTGCAAAGGGTTATTGGTGTGGAGGAATTCTCGATCCTGGATCCACCGCTTCTTTAATATAATTTTATTTTTGTTAAAAATTTTTTTGGACAGTTCCTATATCTAGATAGAAATCTAGGCTATTGAGTACCCAAACAAGGACGTCAAAATTCGTAGGAACAATCGAACTAAAAGTTGAATATTCTAATAAAACATATTTCAGTTATTTCGTTGTTGTTAGAAATTTAATAATATATTTCTTTCTTGGAATGAAATTATTGCAAGATTTTGAAATTTCGTTGAAATTCTATAAGTCCACAAAAAACAAAACATTTCCGGAACCGAATTTAAATATTTGTAATAATTCGACTATCGAACATGGAGAGAGGCTTCAACGATACCCAGTTATGAACTGCAACCATTTGAATTTCCCCACAATTAACAAAACTTTTTAAAATTTAACATGAAAAATACAAAAAATTTTGTCGAAATAGAAAACGATCAAAGGTGACTTCCATGATATAAAACTTACATCGGACACCTTTTGAACAATCCCTCCACGTAGTTTACTTCAACATTACAAAACAGAATTCGAAAAACAGACAAAATTATTACTAGAAGATGAAACTGTTGAGCCGAGTTCATGCTCGTTCTGTGCCACAATAATAGTTGTGCCTTAGAAGAATGGAGAGATTAGAATATGTGTGGATTACAAAGCTCTCAATAAAATCGCGACGAAAATAGCATATCCTCTACCTATGGAAACAAAAGTACAAAACAAGTTAAGTGGAAAATGCATATTTAGTACACTAGATTTGAAATTTGGATTTTGGCAGATACCCTTTAAACCCAAATGACAGAATACTGCTTTCAGTTTTTGTCCAGAATACGATCTCTTTGAGTTCAAAGTGACGCCTTTCTATTTAACCTGAGCCACATGAAAATTTTAAAAACTAATGAATGAAATTTTCCTCGATCTTTCTTATGTTATGGTAGACCTAGATGACATCGTTATTTTCAGTTATATCCAGGAACAACAAGTACGTCATTTAGATGAGGTTTTTAAGAGATTAGCTCACGCTAGGCTTACTGTTAACCCGAAAAAGTCATTTTTGAATAAATGAAGTTTTAATATTTTGGGCGTCTCTTTTCAAAGAATGGACTGGCACCAGATGAAAGCAAGATAGATTGCATTTAAAATTTGTTATTTCCAAAAAATCTTAAAGAATTAATTTCCTTCATAGGATTGACGTCATACTATCGAATATTTATTGACAGTTTTGCACAAATTACATACCCCTAACATCAACTGACACACTCGAAGGGAACCTTTGTTTTGACGCATCATTGCGAAGATGCTTTTAGAGCCCTAAAGTCAATTTTATCTAAAGACCCCGTATATGGCATTCTGTTTTAAAACCAGGACTTCGAAGTACACATAGATGCGAGCAATAAAACAACTGGCGCAACTTTATAACAAAGTGGGGGAGTCATTTAGTACTCTAGTAGGGTATTTAGGCAATCCGAACAGAAATTTAGCACATACGAACTAGAATGCCTTGCAATTGTAAACTCAGTGAAGCAATTCCGACAATTCTTATTGGGCAAAAAAGTGAAAGTTTATCGTGACCATGAGAGTATTAAATGGCTCTTGAATAATCAAATAATGAATGATGGTATTGGTAGTTAAATTTTTTCGTTGCTTGAATTCAATTTCGATGTTATTTAAAGAAGGGATGGATACCTTAATTCTAAAGCTGACACTTCATCTAGGATAAGTATGCTAACAGATCTTTATCCAATTATCATCACCACTGAAATGAAAACCTATCAAAGCAACCATCTAGTTATTCAGTAGGTAATCAAACTTTTGAAAACTTATAATTTCAAAATAAAAAGAGAAAACATTCACGGAGAGCTAAGGAGAGTCCTTTCATTAAAAACATCAACTAATACGTCATGGCAATATTCTTTGGAATGAAAACTCTCATACCTCAGAAGGCTATAAGATGAAATATCCAATAGTACCAAATTCCTTGAGAAGAAATTTTTGCAGTTTTTAAACATTTAAGTATGTTGAGTGGCTACAATTCGGTTGACAAAAATACTGACAGGCTGAGACAGATCTGCTATTAGCCAGAAATGTTTCGAGACGCTTCAATATTTTTTAAAGAGTGTCATGCTTGCCAAGGAGTAAGTAAAACGTCAATTAAATGGCCCTTGTAGAATATAAGATGTGGAAAGCCCCGGCCAACTCTTTTTATCGATATTCTTTGAGTTACAGATGCAAAATAAAAACCGGTATGCGTTTATGTTGAAGGATTTATTGACAAAATGGTTGATTGCAGCACCCTTAAAGAACCAGAATTAAAAACTATTGTTTCAAAATAAAAAAATTTCTCTTCGTATGGTATTCCCACAAGAATTCCTTCTAACCAGGGAAGAAACTTTGATATTTTCAAAAGCATGTGAGAGCGTTTTGGAATCAAGAAGTCTCGTACAACTTCATATCATCCTAAGGAAAATTGGATGTGTGAATGAGTCAATAGATCGCTCATTAATCTGCTCCTGAAGAATGGACAAAATTCTCAGTGGTAATCAATCCTTCCAATTATAATACATTTTAACAATACAACAGTACATTCGACGATCGGCGTATTCCCGTTCGAGGCCCTTTTTTGACGATCTCGCCAAAACTTCTTGTTGTTAAGATATAAGGATGTGGTTTATTAAATGGGTGATTTTCTTGGATTTAAAATCGATTTATATTCCGGCTGGGATGAAGAAGATATTAATGCATCGATAAAAAGGTACTCTCAAAAAATATACTTCGATAAAATTCATTAACATAATAAAACAGGCTACAAGGGTGGCAAATGGTCTGTCTGAAAATACCCACACTCAGCAGGATAGGTCGAAATGGAGAAAATCGATAAACAGTCCCAAACGTTGAAGGAAAAGTTGTTACAATACAAAATAACGTAGGGAAACAGCAAAAAGTAACCATAGATAGAATAAAACCTTATTCAAAGTTCAATACATTTAGAAGAGACGCTCCACCTTCATGGACGCCAACCCAGAATTATAAAAAAATACTGTTGGGCAATAGAACCATCATCATAGAAGACTTCTCTTTTAACCTCTGGAAGGAAATTGCGAAGCATATATCAATCTTCAGAATCATCCCAGAAGAAATTCAATGGACGAATACATTAATTGTAATTAGTCGGTAATTTTTGGTTCGGAATTTACAAATAGATATATAATTTTTCTTATACTTTTAAATAAGGCGTGGTTGTCTTTATTTTTTGTTCTTTATCGTTGACATTTATTGATTTAGATACCAGAAATATTCTCACTCCAGTCAATTTTAAATCAATTTACATGATATCTTTAAGCTTATTTAAGTATTACTCTTGAACTTTCAAATATCAAGTTTACTTGAGGATCGAGTGTGGAAACTATATTTTTCTCCAAAGATACTTTGCTATTTTTAAAATAGCTATGGCTTCTGTATATTCCTATGAATCAGTGTATATTCTCATGTTAAAGTACCGAAATCTGTTATAACTTTCACTTCATAACCTCCTATAATGTCAGCTCTTTGTAACAAGCATCTTTATGCTGATACATCCAGTGTTATAATTAATAAAAATTTTGATTTACACATAACTCTTTATAGGAGGAACTACCAAAGTCAAAATTATACTTCTAATCCAAGTAATTAGTTTTTTGGTTACATTCACCATTTATACAGATTTTGAACTTTTATAGTTGGCAAAAATTTACTTTTTATGAAGTATTTGTTTACTTTTTGAGCCCAATAAACATCTTACTCGAGTAAGGCCGACACAAGCTCACAGCGAAAGAGCTGATCTTACGAGAGCAATTTCAATATTTTAAACGGTTTGAAATGGTTAACGCTGGATATTCTTAAGTAGTTTGAGTAAAACACGGCATGCACTTTGATTTAATTATTTCAGGATTTATTATTTTAACCAAGTTCATCAAATGAATTTTGATTCCTATTTACATTGATCTTGTTAAATATTACCGTCTATCTGATCCTAAAGCTATAGGACAAGCATTAAACAAATGAAACTGTCTGAAATAGTATTATCAAACCTATCCGTATATTTTATGTTTAGTTTTTCTAACTCTTCGAGTCACGGCGCTCTTCTGCATTAGGATCTAAGAATTTTACATAAGTTATCAGTTCATAATTGAAATCCGATATTTTTACTGAATGAGACAATCTTCAACTCTTTTGGTTTTTAATACTGTATACTTACTCATGCATTGGTAAATTTTTTGACCTTTTTCCATTTAGCTTTTTGAGAATTTAGGTCAACGACAAAATCTCTTCATAATTTTCAATTGAGAGTTGGATTATTTATGATATACAATTTGCACATAGTAATCATTGACAAATCTTCAATTCCCTCAGCAAGAATTAACAACTGGTGCGTAGTTTTAAAATGAGTTGTTGTCTTACCCCTTAGGATTGGAGAAACTTGAGATTAATTTTACAACTCAAACACATTAGTCACTTTCAATATTTATATAGACTGCTTGATTCTAGTTGTTTAACTATACATTTATTATCGATACGTGGTTAAACTTACAGGACTATAAATTTAATTCATGTTGAATTTATTGTTTTTTAAATTGGAGCTTTTATAAAATCAATTAATCTTTTATTTAGCTCTCCACATTAAGAAAGTTATAAGAATCAGATTTTAGCTGATCATCATTTTATAAATTTATTTAGATCTTGTTGGTGTTTATACATTCATATTCAAAACGAATTCTTTCTTGCTTGTCTTTTAACCAACCAAAATTTAGCTCGATATCTACGAGTTCTTATTTTCCAAAATTAGTTTTGAAATTTTCATTCCAATAGTTGGCGTATTTTAGCATGTGGTTTTTGTCCAATTTATAGAGTTTCTTTAGATATATTTTTGTCATCTAATCAAGTGGATAAAATGCGGCTGCCTCCATTTCATAGTTAATTGCCATTTTAGCCTCTCCATTGGATGAGGAAGTTTGAACCCACTTTTAGTGGATTTCGATTTACTCTGTTGAACATTTTTTTATTTCCAATAGTATTTCACAAAGCCTACTCAATGTGTAATACTGAGATTTGCGAAATTGGTGTCAAATCTTTCAGATTATTTTGGGCCTCCGATTTTGAAATTTTAGGCTTTGAAACTTTAAACTCGATTCATATTTTCTTTTTTTAAATAGATTTTAAAAATTAGTTGACTTTCATTGCTGGATAGAAACAATCGCACATAGTTTATGTTCTCTTATGGACCTAGGAGATCTTGAGTCCCATGTGACCCGATATCAAACGATATCTATAATCGACTGGTTTAAGAAAGGCTGAACTGCCAAAACCTAGAAATCAGAGCTTTCATATACGTAAGCTTCCTATAGAAGGTACCAGGATCAGTTTGCTTCATCCTTGCTCCACAAAAATTATTGTTCTTTTACCATCTATTAGATTTTGATTTAGGCCATTTTCTTCTTTTTTGTAATTTTTACTCAATTTGTGATCGATATTTTGAAGGGTCTGAATAAATAAGAATCGCGATCGCACTTTACGAAATTAATTGTTTCGAAAATTAAACATCATAAATATAAGGCTACTGCAACAAATTTTTCAAGTCATGTTATTTTGAATTAAGTTATTTAAATAATAATTTTTCACAAAGTTAAATAACGAAACTTTTTATGATCATTTTTATCTCAGCTCTTGAATCCAGTTTTGTTATTTTGGTTATCGTTACTGTTTATATGTCATTTACTGCATCAAACGATTATTTTATTTGATAACAATATCTCTTGTTTGTGATTTGATAGCTCAAGAGAAGTGAAATAAAAGGAATATCTGTCCTTGAATTCCTTATGAAAATTGGTTATACTTTCAACTAAATCATTAATATGCATAATTTTAAAGACTCTATATGAAAATTTAATTTATAACTTGATTAATTTCAGTTTTAAATCGAAACCATTTGTTAAAAATCAAGATTCTAAATAATTTTCATTTGAACATAAATCTGATGAAAATTTTCACAGGATAATATTGACTCATTTATACGAAATAAATGAATCCTAAAATACGTCTATTATTTCAGATAAGATTGATATGTGGATAAAAATATTCGTTTTAAAAGTTACTCATGATTTTCTTTTCCTTATTGAAATCTTTAGTTTAAATTAGGTTTGTCTCGTGAAAGTTACGAAATCAAAAATTGAGTCTTGGAAATGTGTTGAATTAATTTTGTCGATAATCTCGAATATTCACGCTTTTTAAAAATTGGGCATGCGCGTATCAACTTATAGGATATTCACTGAAATCGAAATACTTAAACAAGACGCCATCATATATAAGCCAAAGATCTTTTACATTTATACCAAATCAAATTATGAATGCCTAATATTTCGAATGAATGAAATTTTTTATCAATAAGTTTATCATTCAAGAATGCTCATAATTGATTTTTCACAAAGATTTCCCAAGAGTTTTTTTTCTACGAATAAAGATAACTTCATATCTTAGGTGATTTCAAAGGGTTAAACAGTTTAATATTTTTACTTTTGTATCTTTAAACTTATAAAAAATAATTTGTTAAATTTATTGTAAAACCCAGAATTTTGCAAAATTCTTAACTAGTAAGATAGAATCAAGATGTTATTTGTGAAAATATGTAGTTTTAACAAAGAAATGTAACTTTTATTTGAAACTAAAGTCATGAATGTTTGATTTTCAAATTTATCTAAGTTTTCTCATAATTTCTTTCGGTCTATTGCCAAGTATTCTTGAAATTTCAATTTTGTTTTCAAAGATTAAAATGGTTGGCAGCCCGATTATTCCCAATCTTTCAAGCAAACCCTCACATCTGTCCACATTTATCTTGTAAAAAAGAACATCCCGCGATGATTGAGATATGGTTAGTAACATTGAACTTATTATCGTGCAATTAACAGACCAATCCGCATAGATGTAAAGAACAGTCTTTTGTGGATTTTTACAGCATTCATTTATCCATTTTTGTTCTGTGATTTCCTCGATCATCTCTTGGCAGTTAGTCTCGAGTTCTTTTATCGATAAGTCTTAATTTGACTCGCTTCACAAAATCTTAAGTTTATTCATTCAAAAAGTTAAAAATTTTCAATAAAAGTCGTTTTATACATATCAGCTTTAGAAATTCATTTAACTTCAGGATATTGATAAATTACTTGAAAAACCAATATAATTATCTGACTTAATTAAATGAATGAAAATAATTCAAATCTCGAATCAAAAATTCTGATCACGATACTTTTTTTCAATGAAATTACATTTAATCGGTAATTTATTTATAAATTTAACGAAAGTATATAAATCTTAATAAATTTTCTTCACAGATAAATTTTTGTAATTTTTCAGATTTTTTAATATTTTGACAGCGAAATCGGCAATTATAATGAATTGTAAATCTAGATTTTTAAAATTTATTGTCAAATATTCCACTATAGTTTTCCCCGCCTCAACATTTTTGAACTTATTTTATTTTCATAGAATTCAATATGGTTCCAGTAAACCCTCAAACTCAATCTGATAAACAAGTGATCGGCATAAATCTATCTAATTTTATTAAATTTGAAATTTTGAGACCATAAATCGCAGAATTATAAAAAACAATCTTATTGTTGAAATTTTATTCATCAAATCAACATTTGTTCAAGTCAAAATCATGCGTGAATCGATGAAAATAAATTTAATCAGCAACAAATTCTATAACTATAACATTAAAACGATGAAAATTAATAATTTGAAAATTTTTCACTTTTGAATCTGTATAAGGAAGTTGATTGAAAAAGAAAAGAAAACGCCAAATAAAAGGAAAAATAAAACATTTTTTGAGATTTGATAATTCGGTTACTTAAGTTGGTCTTATAAAAATGCGTTCCATGAATCTTGTAAGAAATCCTGTCGTCAACAGAGAGGAAAACTATAAGGATTTTGAGTTAAAAGTATAAGAATGTTTAACAGATCTGGGAATACAGAAACAAGAAATATTTATCTCTCAAAGATGCTGTGTAGAAACTCTGTTGTTTTATTTCTTGGTAAGCTGAATTAAATTTACATGGTTATATAAATTACGGGTGCTTACCTATAGATATTGGTACAGTAATTTATCAACCTTTGGTAAAAGGAAGAATTTTTCAATGTATTTACTTTTTTAAATAAATGCAAACTGGCAAAGATAGATATTAGAGGGAATTTTCAGTTCATAATTTATTCCAAAATTATTTTGAACATTTGTAACCGAGAAAATTCTTCATTTTTCTCCTCTCTAGTTATGGGCTAGATCATGTATAAGATCTAAAAAGGCGTAAAAGCGAGACAAGTATATCTATCACCATATTCTTTTGATTTGAATCCCAAAGAAAATGTCTGTTCTCCAATTAAAGAAAGATGGAATTTAATCAGACATAAACTGATGAAAATAGCATATTCTGATCAGAACAAATCCTATTATTAGTGAATTACAAACGCTAAGTTTTTCTTCGTTTTTAATAGTTTTTTTTTAATTATTGGGTGAATCGACAATATTTTGACTTATGTTTGTTTGCGATTTTACAATGTATTTAAAAATTTTAAGACTATATTCGTTGTATTTTGTACTTAAATTATTTTATTTAATCATTTAAATATCGGTATGAAAGTATGATTTTAGTTTCGTCCAACGAGCTCTTCTGGTTGGAGGAATTGAGTTCGTTTAAATGATGGCATATAACAGAGATAAAAATATTTATCCCACAGACTTCTGATGATAATAAAAAATCATTTTTAAATTAAAATAAATTACTCGTCTTTATTAGTTATTTTCACCGTTGCTCGGATCGATTTATATTTTAAACGTCTTACTTATCAAGTTTACTCACCAAGAAACATATCACAGATTTTATTTCTGCTCTCAATTTTAAGGTCATGTCTTAAATATTTTATTTATCAAAAATTATTTTTTAATTTTTATTCCTTAAAATCTAACAATAAAAAACATCAACAAAAATGTGGCGTTAACCTTATTATATTTGAAGCCATGAAGTGGTGCTTAAAATGGTTCTATGTGTCAGATACAGAAATACTATCTAATTTAGTTTAATAAGGTTGCGTTATTAGTTAATGGTTTGCATTTTCTCCAATGATTGGGTTCTAGTCAAACATTTGAAACTCTCCCTAAATATATTTATACGATATTCAGATAAACGCTTTAATTGCACAAAACACTTATTAACTTGTTTAACTCAAGTAAAAACAACACTACATCCAATTATTGGAGCATTCCAAGCATGTTGTTGCTGATATAGTTTTCGATCAACTTTCAGCTGTGTTCATTTTTCTATTAACGTGGGGGAGCTAAATAACTTGTTTGATAAGTTTCTATTTAAGCTCAAGCTTATGTTATAAAGCAGTAATTTACGTCTTCAAGATTATTCTCCTTTTTCGTTATATTATGGTTTAATTTTCAAACATTGCCCTGATTTTCCTTTCCAAGTGAAAATAAGTCACTTAAATATTGATGTGTTGTAGTTTATCAACTATGACCATTCTATGGAAAGAAAAGGTGTCTTAAACAAATAGTTGGCTACTAACAAGATAATAAATTCATTTCAATATGAAAAATTTATAAAATGTAATAATTGCGAAAATTGTGTAACATTTCAGGTTCTCATATGTTTGGGAAGATTTAACTCAGGAAAATTGAAAATAAAGACACTTAGATGACATAATTATAATCAATGTGGGAACTAAACCTACATTCTGAAACATGTAAAATTAAACTTGAGATTTGTGTCGCTTAATTTTTCTTATCTAAAAATTCTCATTTATTTTAAATATGAACAGACTGTTTTTATCTTTGAAATTGAGAGAACTTATAAGATTGAATTTTTTATTAGGATCATCGTTTTTAGGTTGTGATATCAGAAAAGGTTTAAAAATTCATTGGTCTTTACTACTTCATAACCTATGGCAAATTATGACTATATAAGATTTACAGACCCGTTTAAACAATTAAAAACAATAAATTGTTCCTTGAGCTGAAATTTTTCATAATTCGCCCTATTTAGATAATTAAGAGAAAAGGTTAAAAGTTTCCTGATAACAGAAAACGTGTTGACATAAAAGATAACTCGTTAACATTTTAACAATTTTCACTTTGGTAAATTAAATATGAAACTTTTTTTGACATATAATAAGGTAAAATATCGTTTGAACTTCATACTTGGAACACGAATTCATGTTCTTCGTTCTTATAGTGTAATAAGCACAATTTGTAATAAACAATCAACGGTGAATTTTAGACACGTTATAAACGGTATCAAAGTATTGACATTTTAACTTTTATCTAAGACCTATTTTAAGCTAACTTTAACAGCTCTGATATTAATTCAGCATATATTCGAATAATTTGACTGAATAGAACCTAAAAGCCACTTACCACAATTAGTTTCTGATGGGCGATAATGTATTACAAAAATTATTTTGTAACTCCAACGTATTTAAAAGTACTTTTCTAATTTCGGGATTATATCTGTGCTACCTTAACCATGAAATAATATGCTTTAAAAATGACTAAATTTTATTAAAATTCAACCGTGTCATTAATAGCACATATTTTCAACCATAATGTATAAAAAAGGAACGGCAACTACAAAAGTGTACACATCATCCAGGATCATTTTTATTTTTTATGATTACCAATCTATGATTTCAAAGACTGTTCAGTGAATCATAAATAAATGAAGTATTTCATGTTTCTACTTTGGTTTTCAATGCTCTACTCCTTCGCTGAATTTTTTATGAATTGACTTAAATCGTGCACGTATTATCAGGTTGGCATTACTTTTTTCATCAAAGTTAATAAATTAAGATTTTTATTAAATTTAAAAGATGTTATAAATTAGATTTATGGATGAAAATTGAAAAAATAGTTTTGGACATTAAAATTAAATCATTATTTTTGTTGAGATTTTATATTAAATTAATTATTTCCTATTTTTATTTTAAGTGTAATTTGCTTCTCTTAAATATCAAAAATGTTAATTTTTTCATTTTATAATTTTAAACACCTTTTAATCCTAATTTTAAAAAATAACAAACCATTCTTATGATGTGACTCTGTTATAATGTATTTTAAACAATAAATTAAGCAGATTCAAATGGATGAAATTTTCAAAAGCTTGTCATTAATCTTATGATTTATTCTTTCAAGGTACATCATTAAATTTTATAAAACTCTTTCCTTTTATTTTACATTTTCATCTTCAGCTGTTTGATAAAAATGCAAAATTCGTTAAATTAATTCAAAATTCGAAAATAAAATTATTTGATTTTTTAATGAAATTTATTGATAATTTTTTAGGCCTAAAAAAATATATCTGTTTAAAATATTAAAAACCTAGAGTAGACGACAATTAAATAATATATCCACCATTTAGTTAATATTCAACTTGATAAGGGTTATCGCGATAACTTAATTTTCAGAGGTGTCTGTTGTGTGAATGATAAGTGTAGCAGACATATAAATTACAAATCTATAATTGATACTTCAAAAATTATGATGATGGTTAAAGCCGAAAGCTTAACTTTTTTAATCGTAAAAATCCGAGTTTCGTAATATTTTGTTGACTATATTTCTTTAAAACCACATAAATTGTAAGACATAATCTATTTTAAACCATAAGGTGTATATAAAATCGTCGATGCATTGTTATGTTGTATTTGTTTTTGTGAACGATTCTATCGCAGGCCGAGTTTTCCTCCTCTTTCGTTTTATTCCTTTTTTTTTATCGTGAACAAATTTTATTTATTTTTAGCTTTTGTTGATCGTCCCAATATTTAAAAACGATAGGAACAAATTTGTGTACCCTGATTGATAAACATAATAAGCATTCTGTATTGTTATGATTGAATTTGAAACCAAAATCTTTCATGATACTAATCACAGAGAGAACAATGAAAATACCACAAAAAGAATAAACGTTGAAACCATAGGATGACAATAAAAATACAAAATAAATTTTTTTATTAGACATTCCCATTCTGGAGGTTCAGATTTATTTTTTTGTCCTATGAGAGTGAGAGCATCCCATTCCCAAGCAACATACCATAATTTCGCCAGATGAATTTGATTATCATTTTTATTGATCTTAAATGATCGCATATATTTATCTATCATGATTTATTAAATATATTCAAAATATAAATTTTAAATACCTCAAATTTTTGATCGAACTTTAACTCTTTAAGTGAAATCCTTTATTATAAATTAAAATGTAGTTTTTAAATTTAAAATATTCTTTTGGATATTAAGAACCAGAGTTTTTATTTTCAAAGGAATTCTCGGTTTTCTGAATGAAAAAATTGAGATATATATTTTATTTTTGATATTTTAGTTGTAAGCTTAACATCAATTTATGAATAAAAATGCACACAAAGTCTCTTCCCTTTAAATTTTTTACAGTCTACAATTCATGTTCAGTGAATCGATACTTTTTCATGTGATCAAACTTTGCCAAGATGAGAAAAAAAAATTCTTAAATTTTTCATAATTTTTTGGAATTTAACTCTTGAGATCAATTCTCAATTTTTAAAATAGAATTCTAGAGAGATGTGGTCATTTGTATAATTTTGATTTTTTTCAAGAAAACTGCGTTTTAACTTTCTAAAAATAGAGCACTCTAAAGTTTAAAAAATTTACTCGTTTTGATTCATCGAGCATTGAATCAGAAACTAAATCAAACAAATTATCGAATTTTATTCTAAATTACCATTTTTATGTTAAGATGAATGGAATCCTCACTAATACACTTCTTTTAATGGTTGAAACGTTTGTTTTCAGCGTAAGTCAGAATGATTAAACACATCGCACCATGTGCTTCTATCAGTACCTCGATTCTAATTCTTTAATATAAGTCTAAAATTCAAACCACGTCATTTCGATAAAAGCTTGGACTCTCAAATTTGATTCCTTGATTTTTAACTCCAAATATCATTGATAGAAAATATTATCCCTTCAATTAGAGGGCATATACACAGCTTTTACTATTTTATCTTAAATTAGCATGCTCAAATGAAATCCTGGCTATAGCATAAAAATTATAAAAAGTCAAGGTTTCTAGCTTCCGATAATTCAGCAGAATTTTTGTAAAAATTATAATTATCGGTATGATAGATAATAAGTGGAAACTCCCATTCAGACATTACATCTTCAAGAGGAAATATCTGGAATGCGAAATGTACTTGACTGACGTCTTCTTTAAATTTATAATTTTACAAACTTTTGAAAAAATGAAGCTCGTTAAAAGCATTCATAATAAAAAGGTGTGAAAATTTTTTTGAGTTTAGTGTTTAAATTTCTTTGATAACTCATAATTCTTTTTAATCATAAGAATTGTAAATTATTATGATACTTGTTCTTTGAAAGTATCAATAAATATACTCGTATATTAAGCAACAAGTTCATTTATAGAATATAGTTAAAGCTTTAAAAAACAGAATCAAGTTAATGGGATTATATATTTGATTTAATTCATAAAAGGCCGATTGTTAATCTACTTAAGAAGAGAAGAACGATGATAGTTTACAACACACCTAAGACGATGTTAGATATGAAAATATTTATTATCTAATTTTAAAATATCGAGTCTATTTTATGAAGTTTTATTGATAATTATGATTTCTATTAGCTCAATCATGTAGCTATATCAGGATGGTAGCCAAGTGCAAAATATCCATCAAAGTTCATGATTTATCTTTAAAATTTTTAGCTCTTATCACCTTGTCGAATATTAAGTTTTGGAACTACTTTTAAAACCAAAATGGATACCATCACTAGTATTCTAAAGAATAACCGTTGACAAGTTAAGTTAACAATTGATAACAAAACCAGTGAATTCGTTATTCAACCACGATATACCAATTATTTTGAGGAGTAATGAAAATTTTTCCAATTACTTTTCAGTTTCTTCATTCAACAAAATTTAGATCGAGATACAAGCATGTCGAGTATTGCAATGTAATTTATATTTTTTCATCACGCCACTTTAGGTCATTTACACTGTGTATTCTCCACAAATAATTACTTAGGTTTGATTATAATATAGTTATCACAACTTGAAAACTTTAATGGGTGTCACTTATTTGTCTAGAAACAAATCAGATATTGTTAATATGTGCGCAAAAATAAAAGCTGTTGAAATGGTTAGCAAACAAAGAGTGTTCTTTCTTCGGAAATTAATAATTAGTGAGTATAAAAATCAAACATGACTCAAATTAGAAGATGTTCACAGTCTAAAAAACGAAAAATTATTTTTGGAGCCAAAAAAACATGATATGAAGAAAAGCAACCAACTTTGTCTTAGTTCTTGTTCAATGGATATTGCAAATAAATGTAAATGAAAAAAGTTGGCAACGAAACAGATATTAAAAAAGGATTTTTCAAAATATAGGCTCGATAAACCAGAACTTACTGAGGAATTATCAAGCGATAGTAAAAAGTTACATTTTGGGCGATTTAAATCAAAAATGTGAGTTAATTAAAATTCGAGAAAATCTGGTGAAATAATAAATTCAAAAACTTTAGAGTATAATATGCGAACATAAAAAATCTCCGCTTATTGTAGTTTAAGGTAAGCACAACACGAACCTTAGATTTACATTCTAAGAGATAAACAGGAGTTAAAGGGTGTATTTTGGTATATTGCTTAAAGTAATGAAGAAAATTAAAGAATAGTTAACGATTCGTCGTGGGTCCAGTGAGGATGTGTACTTTAAAAAGATTCACGTTCGCTTTAACTGAAAGACGGCTTTAAGAAGTAAGTCAACAAATTTTGAAAATAGAAAAATAATGAAGTGAACAAACAAATTAAAAAGAGGATTACGCATCTACGATGAGCGTAAAAAAAGAATAAAATACTTTGAGAACAAATGAATACATTAAATAAGAGATATTTATGGATAAAACGAATGAAGATAATAAGAAAACATAAAAAACGAAAGAAAAAAATTGATGAAATGGTTGTTATTCTAAACATTAATCACGAAAAAATGGAAAAGTTGGAATTATCCGATTATCAAGTAAGCTTGGAGTTTTGATGAAAAATCCAATAAATCGAGAATCAAGTCTTTCTAAAGTTACCAGTTTTTTAGTTTTATTTTTCAAAAGATTTATTTTCAGAATACTTAGGTTGTTCTTTAGTGTGTATCTCCACTTGCTCTAAATCTGGTGTTAATTTATCGGCTTCCTTCCGAAGGCGCTCAGGAATGTTAGGTTTTTCGATAACTGGCACGTGAGAGTTTTTTAAAAAATCAAGAGGCATAGGTGCATTGGGTCTATTTTTTACTCGTAATTTAGATTTCATAACAATCTTTTTATCATAAGAAGTATTGGTGTGGTCTTTTACATTACGAGTGTGTGTATCAATAATTCTGTTTCCTCTGTACAGTCCATTTTTTCCATTTCGAGCAACCTTAATATGTTCCATATGTTTTTAATTATTGCAGGTATGACCGGATTAGCTACTGCGGTTATTATACTTGGCGAGCCGTGAGATTGCGGTTAATTTATCCCATACAGTTTTAGAGTATTTTGATCCTATAATTTATCGATTTTCAATGATCTGTACAGGATTTAGTAATTACAGTGCAAAATTTAACACGAGAAATAAGATTCTTTAAATGTATTTTTGGTAGATTGCAATTTTTTCAACGATAAAATATTAATTTCATTAAAATTCCTTCAATTGGGACACTAATTTTTCTCGCCCATAATTTTAGCACGTCGTGAATGTAATAACATTACAACTACGACGTTAATTTTCAAGAAAATCAATGTACTGAAACGATTTAAAATATCTACCTAAAAAGTTTCGAAACCTATTTGATATAAGGCCATTACGCGTTGATAATTATCAAACGTTACGTTATTACATAAATTACCATTCGATGATGTATAATTCAGCTTAATAATGCTTTGTGTTGACACATTTTTAATTCGAGCTTTTGACGGTTTTCTGGCACTGAATACGAGTATGAATTTTTAGTTTTTCTATGAGTATTATTTATAAATGTATCTAGTCACGCTTCTTTCAAGACTACGCCCAGCTGTTTTCAGCGGATTTTCGGTGCGTAAGTGGACAATTAATTCATAACGAACGTCATAAAAATGTGATTTTAACTTATTGAGCTGTTATCAGACTCAATAAAATTTTTTGACCTTCCACCATAATTGTAAGGACTCTCGAAAAATTCTTTAAATTGAGCAAATAAAATTGTTATTCTCTTCTGATTAAACTTCGAAATTAGTTATAGAACAATACAAACTACAGCAATCTTTTAACGGTACTTGATAGTTTTTTATCAACGAAAAAAAACGACTTTATATTTATAAATTTATCGACGTTTAATTAAGTAAATTTTTCTCTTAATTTGTTTCGTTATACCCTTAATTTTCGATTAACGATCGACCTCAGATACTATTAAAATCAATATAAATGTTGGAATTTTCGTCAATTTTTGGATGACTTTATTTTTTTAGCATTTTTTTAAAATGCGCGAGTTTTGTCTCCGAAATTGTGACATCAACTGCTTCATTTTGAATTTGTAGTGATCGTAAAGTTTACCTTCTTTTTTGATCTCTTTCGAGTTATCGTTCTTTCAAGATAAATTTATTCGGGTTAAACTTTTATTACGCCAATCTTTATTTGTGATTTTTTAATCCAAAAATTAGTTATAAAAGCGTCACAGACATATTTAAAGATAATTATATATTCAGTCAACGAGGTGAAGTCACAGTATTTGTATTTGACTTTTAAATCAGTCTCAAATTTTCCAATTATACATTTTCGAAGAAACTGTAGTTCAAGAAACGAATTCTGGTACCAGTAAAAAATCGGTATCTCTAAACTCGGCAACCATTTAAAACGACGCAAAATAAGTCAATAAATAATTATGAAAGTATTTGAGCTTCGAATGAAAGCTTTGTAACGAAAATGATATTCCAATTACCTTAACGAACCTCAATATCAAGCATGCAACCTTTTCAAAGATTAAAAATGTTTGATGATAAAAACAGCCAGGATTTTCATGAAATCTCTGCTCGGTTTAAAATATTCAAAAAAATATGATAGCTATCAAACTGTGAAGCTTTGATGGAGGATTGCAATTTCAGGTTGAATTTTGCCGAAAATTTTATCATAATTTAAAGGCGATACTTAAATTAGAGAACTATTTGAATTAGAAATCTTTAATTTTGGCGAAGCCACCATATGTTTGAGTTAAGGATGGATGTGAGGCTTTAGAGATGACTTACCTATATGCGTGGTTTTCTATTATTTAAAATTCTTAACTTCTTGTTTTTGGATGAAATTTGGGTTTTTTAATGAGGCCATTTTTAAATGTTTAGCATTAGAACTCCAAGAGTATTGGAATAAAACACAATGCTAATTTAATGCATTGTTCTCTGAAGGAGGTGTGCCTAATTTGCAATGGTTAAGAATTAAGTTGATAACTGAGTTCATCTCAGAAGTGAAAAACCCAGCCCTTTATAGAGTAATATGGAATCTTTACTTTCTTACCCGCCAAGTATACTGGACTAGATGGGTTAAGAAGGTTAGGCTACCTCAAACCAATATTTAAAAATCGTATTTTTTGACTTAGTACCTAATAATTTTTTTAGGTTTCTATGTTTGTCACTGGTAATTGTCCTAAAATTATTCTCTAAACATCATTTTTACTTTAATTTATATGAAAGTTACTCTGATAAATAAATCTTTATTCTGTATGTAAATTGATTTCACATATTCTTTCGATTTATTCCTATATGTGGAAAATAATTAAAATGCGATTTTTTAATGTGGTAGTCGTATGATTTTAAGTTGTTAACGACCCTAAAGCATAAGAGGATTTTTATGTTTTGTGGAAAATTCGATTCTCAACCAATTAATGGACTTAACCTCATTTGAAGTGGAAAATGATATTTTTTATAATTTAAGAGATTATTTGAACATGGAAGATTTTTTATTTCATGCGCATGGATCTCCATCTATTTTCTTATTTATATACGAACATATTTTATCCCTGTTGCTTGCTTCCCCTATTTATAATACAGTTTTTCAGTATACATAATCGGTTATAGGATATAGGTATCTGAGTGCCAAAGTTATCAATTTGGATTTTTTACATTCCGGTGCAATACTTTTATCTCTTTAATTTTTTCTTTCCATCGACTAAATTAAATAAATTGAATAGTTTTTGTTCATTCTTGTAAAATTTAACAAAGAATCTCAGAGTCAGGAAAACTATACTCGGTGGCTTTAACTGTTAGTTTTTAAGTGTTTTGAATCCGAAATCAGATGGGTTAGAATTATAGAGGATACGCCTTCAACGAATAATGAATAATAAATACGTTGTCAGTTTGTCTGAAGCACGTAATAGTAACAAAAGAGTTTTGCCTGGTGATAGGACAACCTCAATATATTGAATCATTCGAGGTGAATAAATTCTTCATGATTGTTCAACATTTAATTTTACACATAAATTATTTAAAATTTTGATAAGAGACTATTTAACCAGCCTTTTTCATAGTTAACCTGATTTAGCAGTAAGCCCACACGTGTATGCTCATCCGTATATTCCTTAAAAATTAGAAATATATTTCGATTTCTTTAACTTGAAATCTAGAATTACTTTATAACACATAAAAATCGAAAAATATTATTGTTATATTAAAAAAAATATTTTTCGATCATTGAAAATACGCTGAGTGCGTTGTGCGCTGTTATGCAAAAGTGCGGCTACCAACGGGTTAAGTTATTTTTAATTTCTGAGTTGTTTCAGATAATTTGAAAAAAATATTTAAAGTTGCAATTTTGAAAAGATTTTTTACTTATTTTTATTTCAGGTCTAGGTTTAATTTTAATAATTTTAGCTTATTCAGATCTGGAAAACTGAATGAATCAAGGGTTCGACTTATACGTTTTAATATAATATAAAAAGCACATTTTCCACGATTGAAATATCTGAGGTTCACAAGACGATATCTTACTTTCTTCTTTTTGAGATAAAAATCAAAGATATTTAGTGAATTTTATTATCACGTTTTATTGTTTAAAATATTTTATTATTTCATATTTATATCTGAAAAATGTTTGATTGATGTTGCGAAATATTTTTTGTCTTCCTTTCACTTGCAACAAGAGTTAAAACTTATTTAAAATTTGCAAATTACGTGATTGGTTGCAAAAATGAAAGGTCTGGGTTGATCAACCTAAACCGCCTCTTTTTGAAATTCGACAATTAGTAGGGAGAACGATTTGACCTTTTGTGAAAATTTGATGAGATTTTGCTTTCTTTCGGTAACTTGAAACATTTTTGAGTATTTTGTCATTAAAGGTGATTTATGTTTCTTTTCTAAAGTTCATAAACTTCAGTTTAAGTGGTTTTGATTTTTGGGAAAATTGTGAATGGTAACAGTATTTAACGTTTTATTTCATCTTTAAGTGGTCAAAAGCTAAAATTTAACGAATTCAAATTTTCATAAATCGATATTAACGTTTATGCCATTCTTCTCTATATGACTTGAAATTTTATTCCTTGAACTGCGTCCAAAAGGTTGCTTATTAACACAATACTTGTTTTGTGCCTGGAGATTGTTGATATTTGAAAAAAATATTGTCAACTTACTCGTTTTTGACTTTGAAAAAGGAATTCATGTTTGCTTATGAAAAAAATTAAAACTTAAAAAAAGTTAAATTCAAGCACGGAAGACTTTTATTGAGAAATTATTTTTGTTGTCAGGATCTTGAAAATGATATACTTCAAATGCGAGAATTTTTTGAGAATATCAGACTTTGTATTTTAACAAATTATTTCTTTATCTTCAAAGATTCTGTGATCAATTTAAAATTTACTAGTCTATCACATTAATAACATAAAAAACCTAAAATGTGAAAAATATCCTTGCTCTGCTTGAAAATAAAAAATAATATTTCTTTTTTAAAGTTGATTTTTTATAAAAAATCGTAAAATTTTAAAAATATCTTTGGAAAAGAAAAATTATTTTTGAAAAATCTCTTATGCTTTAAAGTCGCAGTGTATCTTTTTAATAATTTAATTAATTTTTAATATTATGGATCAGAAATATTGCTGAACTTGATCAACGTTTTGCATTTATCTCAGTGTGCTTCAATTTTAATTCTGTTTAAATAATTCAAACAATCACACGTTTTTTGTAAAAAACCAACTTCTTGCTTTTGTTTCAATAAAATTAGTTTGATAAATTATTTTTTGAAATAATAAAAAGAACAAATATTTATTTTTTAGGTTTCACTAATCGAGTGAGGTGAAGGTAAGTTTTATCATGGGTGTGTGGCCCTAACTATTAAACACAAGAGGATAGAAAAAAATCTTCTTTTATTGGATGCCAAAGGCCGAAACCTGGTAAGAAGAGCCACATAGACGATGGTACAAGCAGGTATACTTCCATGTTAGACATCTGAGAGGTTTGATTCATCGTTGTTCAGCGAAGAAAAATGAAACGGTTATGCCAACTCAATTAGCTTTTCTTAACAAGACTTTGTTTTCGAACTATCTTAGTAATTTTAAAATGATAATTTTTTCAATCTTATCTTCACACTTTATAAAAACTCTAATTAGATATATACCAATTAAAAACTCTAAATATTGTCATTTAAGACGTATATTCTTTCATCTGTGTACTTATGATGATTTTATAATTGACTTCTTTACCATAAAAAACTACATATGTTGTCAACTTTTGGAGCTTTTGATCCTCACATAAAGTCAAGTCGTTGTAAATTATATCCAAAAAAATTTACTACCCAATTTTGGTTTACTATTCGTCGTCAATAACAAAATACCGTTTCGGAACTACTCGTATTCATACTTAAATAAAAGTTTTTTGAAAATTTTTCTCGTTCTAACAAAACTCAATTATTTTTGTATTGTTGATTGAAATTACAGTTAACCTGTACATATGAATCACTGAGACCATTTAAGAAATGCTTTAGTGAGTATAAGGATTTTTGATTTCTAGTTAAGATATTAAAACAGTACAGAAAAACTAAAATTAAAAATAAGCAAAACCAGTCCATTACGAGGAAACGTAGTTTAGTATCGTTGAATTTTCCATGTAAGTTTCCAAAATTTTACCGCCTTTTTAATTAAAACTTTGATATTTTAATAAAAACAAAATTTAAAATTCCTGTTTTTTACGGATTGAAAAATAGTAAAAATTTAAGAAATTAAATGGATAATTTTTTCATTTAATTTTTTTGGCTTTTCATGAAGAGAAACCAAAATTACGCACTTTCCTTATTTAAATGTTAAAGTATGTGAAGGATTGGCACTAGAATAAAATTCTCTTGGCTTAACCGCCACGTTTTGAAGAATTTAATTATTTTGTCTTCCTTACTATCGATAAGTCGTTTTATAGAAGATAGATTTCTATAACGAATTATAGATTGTGAACTTTTACATGGAATACAACCATAGATACTCTTATTTCGCGCCTTTGTTGAATGAATAGTTAAACATACAAACCTAAAATATATGAATCATCTAGAAGGTAGTGGATAACGAGTTAATATCAACATCATTTTCCTGCTGAGATAATTTAACTTCAGTTTTATATCAATGTTAAAAAACTTTAAATTCGTTATAGGTTGATTAAATTGATCCATTTTTCATATTCCATGAATATATAAAATAAGTTTGATCAATATGATTAAAAATTTAAAATTTTTCCGAATATTTGTTCTCGGCTTGTTTGTCGAACAAGGACGATTAAAATTTCTACATGCGTCTTTCTTTTGAAATTTTCGTTTATTAGCGTCCTTCAGGAAGCTGCTTACTAGGTTTGGCGGTTAAGCCCATCGTAAAACTTAATTAAAAATAGTCCATATTTAAGCATCTGATGTCAGGTCCTTTGGCACAGTCGCCCTCTTTGTCCACTCAGGAGAGAGCTTACCTATGAGCCAGATGTTAGTTTGAACCTTATTCTGAGCTACTCATACTGTTGGTGTGGAATTGTCGAATATGCAGTGTCCAAAATACCAATTAAATCATAAGATTGTTTTTGTTGATGTTGCTATGATCGTTAAAACCATAGGAAATACAGCTTAATTTTTAGTCAGTTTACAAAATTTCGAGATGCACGAAATTATCAATTCATTAATTCACAGATTAGGCCATAAAAATAACATATTAAGAGATTTAAATGATAAAATTCTGTGAATATTCCTGTTTGTTAATCCATCTTTATTTTATGAAATTTTCTGGGCCTTAAATTCTTTTAGGATGAAGAATAAAGTATGTATTTTTGACAAAATCTAGTTCAGATAAATTTTAAAATTTGCGACCATCTTGTCATTGAAAAAGTAAAAAGATGAAGAACATCGATTTTAATCTGCTGGAATTTCCAAAAATTCCTCAACTAGTTTTTAATTACATACCAGAAATTTTGTGAATAAAATCCAACAGCAGAAGACAATAAGATCTTTATACTAATGCTACTGGTTACAAAATCCGTGCATGGGGCTTCACTAACTCCCATTACCCTATTAATCTAGCCTTTACTTCAAAAGGTGATTTTACCAGAATTACAGGAACAACATGGACGGTTCGTTTGTGAAACCTATATCGTTTAGAGAGTATAACCTTTAAAACTAGAATGATCAAATCGTATCACTGTAACATCAATTTAGACCTTATACACATATGTTATTTGTTAAATACAAACAGAAAAATATTTAAACCTAAAAGTTTTTTCTGTAAGATTTGATTTTTTCGAAATAATATAATAAATCTGTGAAACAAATTAGATTGTGAAAATTTTCCCATGTTGATCCATCTTTGTTTTTGTGATTTGTAAAAAATCTCGTCCGCCATGTTTATTAGGCATGCGAGATAGAGTTTACTTCATCGGTGTAAACTTAAATGTTGCTTCAGTTGTAATTTTTATTATGTTCATTCGTGTTGAGATTCAAAATTTCTTCACGTTTTTTTCAAATACATTAACACGAAAACAACCTTTAAAAAAGTTATGACAATTTACCGCTAGTAAACTTTACACATGCTTACTAATCTCGTGGTAAATTTGAAGATGGCTTGTTGTTTCTTTATAGTTGAAATTCAGAAAATTAGTGAAATTTTAAAAGCGTATTCATAAAATTTCATTTTAAAATGTGATGATTTCATTATTAATGTTAAAGAGACTCAATTCTTCAATTTTGTTAAATACATTATCGTTGTGCTTTTGATGCTTATATCGTATGAAGTAGAATTTCCGTACTCTGTCGTTCAGTTGAAATAATGTTTTGCACTCTCTTAAGTAAGTTGGTTGTCAACTTAAAATAATTTACGTTTGACGTGTGTAATTTATCTTTGCCTCAGTTTTAGTTTTTCAAAATCCATACAGAGGTGCATGATTATAAATACGTTATAAAGTAACAAAATTCTGTTTTCTTTTTGCCATATTAAAGAAACGACGAATATTCGAATGAGCTTCAACGAGTTAGTCAATTGTATGATTCGCATTTTTCTCTCAGCCCTTCTTGAGCCGTATTAGAACTGTTTTAATCCAAATCCGTTAAGATTTAACCTCTGAATTTCCCCTATATGGTATAATCTGGAGACAAAAGCTCCGATGCTGAAAAAGCGGTTTTATGAAACATAGTTATTCCTTCAAACATTTTACAAAAATTATTTTTGAGCTGATAAGTTATTAGAGAACATTATTTTGCTTATTTTCTTTAAAAAGGCGAATTTAGTAATGGTGTACGTTATTGTTTTTTCATATCAGCAGAAGTTCGTCAGTGTCAAAAAAATCTTAAATAATATTAGCATCGATTTTACGATAGGCAATGAGAATTTTTGACAACTGAGCTGTTGAGATCCAGAGAACGTACGAGGATGGGTGGATTAAAAGGTGCTCTAAAGGTACTACAATCATTTGAGAACGAAAATTCAGTAAAGCCGAAAAAACTCAAAATATTGCTTCCCAAAGTGTATATTTGAAAAGTACAAAACTCCCTCATAGGTTCAACTACAAGATTAGAGTTTAATGAGCGAAGTGCTACAACTTTTCAACATGAGAATAGTCTGAAAATGAATACCTTTTGCCTGTGATGCGCCAAAGTGACTAAAGTCAAAGTAGGCATAGCTTCGCAGGAAATTTTACATATACAATAACTTCCTCTGGAAAAAGTTTGCACAGTTTGACTCACCTTGATCTACAATAAAGATTAAAGTGGAGAAGGATATTTTGGAAAATATTAATAATTAAATTATGATTCTGAAGATTAAACGAATATACGATTATAAAAATCATACAATGGACCTGAGCTGACCAATCGGCAGGTGAATGGTTCTCATAAATGTTTTAAATGCAGTGTGTTTTACGGTAAGATTATTCAATCGAACTATTGACAATTTTAACCGAATTTAATGAGTTTTATTGAACAGATTTAAAATGGTTAATTTTTAATTTAAATATCATTGCAAAACCTGTACATTTTCCAGATATAAAATTATACTAGCTCACCTATCAAATAATTTGTTTATTAAGAAGCTTTTCAACATTAACCAGTAGATCATGATGTTAAAGCTATGCTTCAAAATGACAATTTATACTTATACCAGGAATTCATCCAATTTTACATATTAAAAAATTCGGCAACTGAAGCTTCATTTTTGACCTTTAATACTTTCTAATTTAACTAATACTTACTAAATAAACAGTTATCTCACTGACAGCCGAACATTTTTTCTTTTTTTTTATGAACCTTTAAACACATTAATGGAAGATTCTAGAATGCGCATGATCGATCAAGATGTCTGTCGCAAGACTGATTAAAGGATCTTCCATATCTCTCACAATTTTAACACTTACATCGGAGTTTTTCAAACTGTTTCAAAATTTAAAATAAGTTGTTCTTACCTTGAAAATATATTATAATGGTTATTTTCGTATATTTTATTAATCAATTCGAGAGAGACGTAGCCGCATTGGGTTTGATAACTAAATTTGTAAATGTGCGCAATAGGATAGTAGTCGTTTCTGAGTTGAAAGCTACCGGAAGAAAAATAATCATTAAACTTTTTAAAGTAAAAAATATGTTTTTTATAAAGGGGGAAATTTTCAGTGACAACTAAACCATATTTCAAATATATCATGAAAGAGTACAATTCTGTCTTATATATCTATTTTCAAGCTTATTATTGATTTTTAAGGTTTATACTGTTGTTATCTAAAGATAAATTAATAAATAATTACACCATAAGTGTAGATTTATCGTCAAGACCTCTATTATCTCGTTTAAAGTTTATAATGCAAATCAATTGGCAAAGGCTATACTTTTTCTTATCCTTTAAGGAATTTAGCTTGATCAGTGCCAATATTATGTCTTAGGTGTGACGATTGCACATTAAAACCTATAATCTCGTCAAAACGTTGCAGCTAAGCGTAATCTAAATATTTTGAGAAGTTAAAAATAGATCAACTATCTGTTTTTTTGCACAACGAAAAATTTAAAAAAATGAATTTTATATTTGAACTTGCTTTTCTTATTGTTAATAAGATAGTGTAAAACATGTTAATTTTGATAGAAATCGGTAACCCGATTCCTAACGAAAATTGAACTAATTAATTTTCTGCCAGAATTTTTAGAATATAAATTTTAGAGGCTAGCTGAAGATAAATTGATTGAAACGCTTTGCCTTAAATTAAGTTCAACATAAAAATCAAGTATTATTATTTTTTCATCTCAATAGTTTTAAAATACTCTAACTCGATGTGAAACTTCAGTATGGTAAATAATTTTACGGTCTTGAAATAAATTTTGAAGGTATATAATGAAAAAGGAATATACTGCTAAATCTATTTCATTACTTTTCTGTTAGTAATCCCGGTATCTATAATACCTATAATATTTCAACGCTGATAAATTAATCTCATGGATTTGTCTTAAATAGTATTTTCAAAAACAAATGCGGGCCTGAGTGAACTGCGCATGTCTATTAACAACAATGTCAATTGTTCACGACGAGGTAGAAATTGAAGATTTTACGTTTGATCAAGAAACAGAGGCATTTTATTATCCTTGTCCATGTGGAGACAATTTCGTTTTCACTATTGACAACATCTTAGAACAGGAGGAATTCGCTATCTGTCCAAGCTGTTCGCTCGTACTCAAGGTCATTTATGATCGTGAGAATTCGCTATCAGACCTAAAAACAAAATACCCAGAATTAGTGTTTTGATTGCCCCAACGAGTTCATGAATGATGTAATTTAATTATTGTTATATATTTATTCTTTGATTCTCAATTCATACAATATTCCATGATAAATGATAGAGATTAACATCGGCTTTGGAATTAAAACTATTTTCGCGCAGATGCCCATAAAAAATCGAATATATGTACTATTCAGCGGTTTAACCTACTTTACTTTGATTTTCGATAAAGCTTAATTTTTGTGTATGAAATATTTTTTATCTTAATTTTTTCCAGATGTCTGGAAGAAATTGAATTGCAGTTTTTAGCTAAACTATGATTTATAGCTAAATGTCGAGTAGATTCTATAAATCGTTCCTTAGAGTTGTAGTCTTTCCTCTTAGGATTCAGAATTTTATTTAATTCTGGATCGCTAATAGCCCACTTCTAACGTTTTCGTGCCCAACATCCTTGTTCATTCTGATATTATTATTTAGACATTTACATAAACTTGGTTCAGTTGAGGTTTTAACACCCTAATTAATAAGAAGTTATGAATTAAATGTAAACCTTTTTTGCCGAATCAATTTCAAATTATGAATATTCAAAAAATACTGATATAGCTGTTATCAATCAGCGCATCCCAGCTTTCTACTTTTCAATATTGTATGACTCTTTCGATCCACAAAATATATATTTGAAACGAGATAAATGCAAGCGGTAGAGGTTGAAAAAGCTCTAAAAATGTTTAACTAAATTTAGTGCGCATGAACAAACTGCGCTATGCAGAATAGACACCTTAAAACGAATAAATCTCAAAGAATATTCGATTCTAAATTCAGAGTTCACACTTTACACTCAAATGATCAACTATTCACAAAAATAAGCCTTTAAAAAGTCAAACAATCAAGTTAGGACATTCACCTTCTTTTAACGGATCAAAAAATCCAAACATTATCTATCAACAGAAAAAGTGGTTTAATAAAATGTATTATTTTGAATCTAAAGTGAGTGCACATTTTTTATTCCTTCAAATTGTTATCTGCGGCAACTTGACTTTTTATAAGGAATTTATGCTTTTCGTTTTCATTGTCAAAGTTAAGAAAGGATAAAGGATGGTGTTGACTTCTGAAACTCATGCGCGTTTTTTGAATTAAATGTTTTGATATCTCAACACTTCGATTAAGAGTTATTTTAAGTGTGTTTGACAATTAAACTCAACGTATGAGAGAATAATTTAAAAAAACTAAAAAAGAAGTTCCATCTCAGGAAATACATTAAAAATATATAAATTAAGTGCATATATGAGTTTAACTTTTATATCTTTCCCGATTTATTGTGGAAAGATGAATAAACGGTATGGTATCAGAATATTTCATCCCTTTGACGTTAATTTTAAAACACAACTGCTGGTAAATAAAACTCAAACTGATATAACCATATAATCTCACAAAGGGGTTATCTCTAATTATTACTATATCTCATATAAGAATTATTATGGATCGATTACAGTAATTTGATCTTCTTTTAGTTTTATATACTTTCTAGTTCTTCATCAATTTAAAATGTCGAACGAATAGTCATAATCCACTTTCGCTTGTCATTCTTGTTATATCCTACACACACTCCAAATAATTAGTAACTATTTATGCTTCAAATGAGTATAAATTCACTTTCAAACCATTTATGAAGGATCTTAAATCAAATATTTTCACTAAAATGGTTAATTTTACAAAAATATTTTGTGATTGAGTTATTAATTCAGATATTTTAAAATTGTAATTTTTTCGACCTCGGGTATGTTTGGATCCTATCGGTTTAGCATATTAAGCTTGTCTTAATGTTATGTGAAAAGTAGATACTTATATGATTTATTCGCTACTGCATCTGTGAATTATTATCATTCAATAAAATTTTTTTAATTTTTGAGATTTATGAAAATACTTAATGTTTATGAATGTTTGAAAAGAAAACTAAACTCGTGAAATGTCGGCTATAAATTTTGTTTCTGAATTAAACGATTAAATCCCTCGAAATACATAGAAATTGAGGTTTACAGAAAATTAGCTTTGGATGAAAGGTTTATTTCCACTATGTTAAACACCCTAGACAGGAATCCAGGAAAAGTCTGGGTTAGGCTTAGTTATAAGACGATCAAACATCTATCTTTTTTGTCACGCATGTGTGATTTCTCAACTCATTTCATTTAGTTATCGATCTTTAGACTTGCTTCCTTCTTTTAATATTTTCAATGGGGATGTTGATAAATGTTTAGAACAGTAAAAGTGAGTCAGGATGTTTTTAAAAATTTTGAATGGTCTCATCACGCTTGTTCTGGAATATGATGACCGAAACGAGCAGCACTTCGTATACATGGCAAGAAAAATGATTTTTATAATTCTGAAATTATCATTTGATGTACTGAGGCCCAATGTATATCATACCAACTGAAGAATGTGGCAACCAGTGTTTTAATAAATTAGGATTAAATTGGCGATTTAAAACGGTTAGAATATAGTAAAAACGATTTTTAACAGTTATTCACTGTCCGAACACATCATGTTCTAATTTAATTATATATATCTCAATTGAACCTGAGTTCGTATTTATTTTGGAATTCTCGATGAAAGTTGAGGTAAGTAAAATTCAAATACGACACTAGTTAAATTTCAAAATGAAAATTTTGTGACAAAAAGAAACAAAAATTGTTTTAAATCGTAGATCATCACCTTTTTCTTACAATCCATTACGTTTTGAATAAGATACGAAGTGGTCATGATCAAACATACGGGCCCTGACAGCAATCATTTAATGTGCACACAGAAATTTAGTCTTCAATACTGCGTGTGAGTGAGTATATTACAATCCTGGCTATTTTCAACAAATAAGACTCGTAAAATAATTTGCACTCCTTTTGGACAATAAAAATTGAATGAACAGTGTATGGTGATATGTGCATCTATAATGTGATGTAAATATCGCATTTCCTCCAACAGTCAGATACCACTGCGGTACCTGATCAAATGTTCACAACTATTATCTTTTATAAAGTATTTCGATCTCTCTGGTTTACCAAAATGAGAACACTCCAAAAGCTCTCGGTAGCAACCTCCAAACATCATTCGATGCAGCAACTAAATCATTCATTAAATTTCTCTCTTGAGCCTGGCACTCTCAATTCTTCAAAATACATAAGTTCATCTCTGTTAATTTATGAATGCGTGGGGAAAACTATCTATTTCATTTCAACCTTTTTCTTGGAATTTTTTTTAATAACGTAGTTTCCTTTTTCAAGTTGGATTCTTTTTGTATTCCGTAAATTAAAGGGTTTTCCAACATAAATTATCGAAAATTTTCTTTAGTGCATTCGAAATTAATCAATTCACGGAGTTTAGCATTAATCGAGATATCCTCGTTGCTAGTCGGCCTCGTTCCCGGTGAAAATTCAATGGCGTGAATTTTTGCAGTTCATAACTTGTCAAACCCTTGCAGACATTTTTCAAAGGTATTTAAATATATTTCTGTTCTTTGACAGAAAATTTCATCTTGGGGCTCACATCTAGTCCATACATAGTTTAGATTTCTCCAGTATCAGACGATATGAGTTAAACTCACTGATAATCTCACTCTTTCCACTGCCACTAAGAGTCGCACTACACCCGCGTCATTGACGCCATTTGAAGAAATTATACATTATGTGTTACGGGCGATAAATACTCTTAATTGGTATTATCTCTGTCCTGCAAATTTTTTGAACTGAGGTTTCAAAATTCACTTCTAATGCAATAGAATCACCCCCATTAGTTTTGTAAGCTTATCAGCAAATCCAACTTTTAGTAATATTAATCTTTTTCAAAATAAATTAATTTAACTCTTCATAATTTTACAAAAAATAACAAATGACGCTACTAATACGAAATTACAGCTCAGATTCGATTTTTTAACTATATCAAGAGAACTTAATTCAAATATATGTTTGAACCAGCGTTCTTTGAAGAAAGCTTTAAGTTTTTAATTGTTTATTTTACAAAGAAACCGTTAAAACATAGGTTATCGTTGATCAGGATGATCAATACAATGGTCCGGTGTTTTTATAAGATTATGAATTTTAATTTTGCTGATTAAGTCGAATGAAATAATGTAATAATTTGAATTATTATAATATAGCGTATATAGGATTAAAAAATACATTGAAGAAATATTGAGATTTTAAAATAAATTTCTCGTCCCGCCATTAATTAGAACGCACGCTCATGACATAATTGTATGATTTCACACATTTTTGCGATTTATTATCACAGTTTCTTTCATTCTATGCATAAAAGCAGGTTTTATTATTGAGGGATTAACCTGTTTCTGACTTATTCAATCATCATATCTTTTATTTAACATAAAAATTTCAAATATAACCGTTTTATATTAAAATTATTCAAGGGTATTTTGTGACAATGGTTATAAACGATGAAATAGATTTTAACACCTTTCTGTTTATACAAGTGGAGCTTAAGGGATATTTCCGAATAGTGCCAAATTTATTGATAAATATCTTTATTTTAACTTCAATTCATACCACCCTTTTTAATTTTTTATTATCGTCACTTTTCATAAGTCTTAATACGATAAAATTGTGTTAATTTAAGAGATTACACTTATATCCTCATTTTAAATATGATATTAAATTTCAAAATTTAGATAATAAATCAAAACGATAAAATTTCTTAAAATTTGAAACATTATATTTAGAAGTTCGTCTATCCCTATTTTCTGTGTCATTTAAGATCCAAAATGCCATACTTTAAAGAAATTAGATTATATTACTATTATCAACACGAATTTATTTGTGTTTTCTTAGCTTCTTTTCTAAATTCCGCCGCCGCCTCTGTGGAAATCAACACCTCTCAGTGAGTCGAAGGAATCGCATTTCTTGTACTTGTCTTTTCTTGATAAAATGTGGAAAAAACAAAATATCATGGTCATCAATGTAATCGTTGTGATTCCAACGAGCATCATGAGAAGGAGCGTTCGTGCTTGCGCAGAGGATATTTCATTTTCGTTGATGAAAAGATCTAGTAGAACGCCCTTTCTGTCAATTGAATTTTCATCTTTGAATTTTTGTAAAAAGAAGGTGACATTTTTCTCATTCTCCGGTTTTCTGTGAACGATAAGCGGTTTTTTCTTTTGGAGGCGAGATGTCTTCTTCGATCGAAACCACTTTCTCATCGTTATCTTGTTGATTGTAAATTAAACGCAGATCCTTTTCATCGTCATTCTCAGTGTTATCCAAACATAGAATATGTATGAGAGCTTCAATAAGTATAATGCTCTTGAAAATTATCATGGTTATTTCAGGCTGTATGGGAAAATTTTTAAATAACAAACGCAAAATTTACAGGTTGTCTATTCAGTTGAATGCTCTATGGGATAAATTCATCTTCATTTTTTCCATTTATTTACAACGATGAGAATTTTATTTTGATTCCAACTTTTAAACCTTCTTGAATACCACAGTTCTTGATAAGATTCCAAAGTAACAATGACCGCTAGGCTGGTAGTCGTTTCATTGACTGATTTTGGGATTACGACATTCTATCAAATTTCGACAATGAAAAGATTCAAAGAAAAATTTCAACTTTTTTCTGAAGATGTTGAAAGCTTTTTTTACATTCATTTAAGCACGATTATTTGATATTTTATAATTTCAGCCTTGAACAAAGAAGCTGAATGAAGTAATTTTTACGAGAGATAGTTAATAACACCGAGTATAATACTTTGCAATTTTTCAACATTTCTGATTGGCGAAGGGAGGGACTTTTGCATTATTTTGCTTTTTTTTTATAATTTGCGCACGCGTTTCATTTAATGAGGTTGTGACTTTTGGCCTTCCTGTGCAAACCTATGTAGTCAACATAAAACAGTAATTTCCATTTCTCTGTATAAGAATCACAAAATCAGCCTTACATCGTTCTTTACCTTTTGAAATAAAACCTATTCGGAGTTGTCCATTTCAGACTATGGGTTTAACAAGGAAATAAATCGAAAAATGATGTTTTCCCGTTGTTTGAGTCAGAATGAAGTAAAATATAAAATTTCATTGATTTCAAAGTAAAGTAAAAATTTGGTAAAAAGCATGAAATTTATAAAGGTTTTAATTGATAATATTAACCACTTCTGTCCAACTTAAGAATTGTTAATTAGCACATATTTAGAATAATTTCAAAATTTTCCATTGAAAATCTAACTTAAATATGGCTAAAACATCTTTTCAAAAACACCGTGAATATGCATATTCTAATCCCTTTGACCAGAGTATTTTGACGGAACTTTTCTTAGATATGCTATTCGTGGTTTACAGGCGCTATGAAAACAGTACTGTTCGATAATAGAACAATTTCAAAGTGACTCATTGGTCTCATAACCTTAAACTGGTTCTTTACATCTAACTTACGAGGCAGATGAGCAGTTGTTCTGATGGGGCTAGTAGAGGGTGAGGCTTTTGGTGAGTGAAAGTCGTATACTACCTGTTCACCGGTTTTCAAGGAACGAAAGAGTTGAAAACTGTGGTGAAGCACTGAAAATAACTCAAATAAACTGCGTCATAGACGTAAAATTCCTTAGAAAGAAGTCCGGATAGGTTTATCACACACTCGTTCGGCAAAATTTACTTCAGATGGCGAACAGAAAATAGCTGTAACGCAGATAAAATTTTATTGAGTTCACGAACCGACATTATACGTAATTTTCTCAATGAAGAATAAAACACAAAATTAATGTTTGGACATGCGCGACTGTATCTTCCACAAAATGTCGTATGAAAATTACATTGAGAAAATCTTTGCATGATTTGAGTCAGAAAGTTTTCAACGATAAATTAGAAAAGAATTAGATTATATTTACTATCACTACATCACAATGCACAATTTTAAGAAATGCCATATTGTTAATTGGTTTGAATGAGGGAGTAAAAAATTATTTTCCATCTGCGTGTTTTAAATTTAGTATCTTACAAAAAAGCTGTCTTTAAACGTAAGATTTATTATTAATAGCCAGCCAAAGCGTTTTATGGAGAGGGGTTTAAGCTATACTCTTAGTTTAATATACTAGTCTGGTATGATGGCCATCGAGAGACGTATCTTGGTACGAGCCAGCATGTTATCTGATACGTTCCATAGAAGTCCGGGCTTGAGCTGACTTAGCTCCTAAATAGATTAGTTTTATCAGAAATAATAATTATTAAATAATACTATTAAGTAAAACAAGCAAACATAATAAATTAATGATCCTCGTTGATCATTGAACTAAAAATAGAGGGAAAGGTAGAAGTTAGATTTTGATAGTTTTGTAATTTTTGAAATACATCTTATTTCGAATGTTACGGACGTTCAAAGATCTGAACACACCCCGGATTAGTTGACGGTGTTCACAGTTCATGGTCACCTCGTTCATCAGTGTTCGCATTCATAACAGCCATATTTGAGATAATATTATCAGAATAATAAAGTATCTTTATCAAACTAGCCTTAAAATTGAGTATTCAGCTTGCAGAAGTAAATACGATAAAATTATTCTTTTTATCTCACGTTCAAATTGGTTAAGTTGTGGTCTGATTTCGAGTAAAATGCTGAATTTTAAGAGTTTGAGTGACGATATTTTTCAGATGCGCCGTTAATTTCCAGGCTTTTACCCGCATGAAATATCAAATGTAGACAGAAAATGTCGCTGAACGTAAACTATTTTAGGTTTTTCATCTTCAGCTCAATGAAAAGTTTAATATTTTTTAGTTATTGGGAGATTGGACGGAAGGCTGTATGAAAAAATTGACAGATTTTTTTAAATTCGTATAAATTTTAGCACTCGTTTTAACTCGGATTTTTTGTAATCTTTAAAATCAAAAATTGTTTAAAGCGCATCGAACCAATTTTATTGATTAAAAACATGTCTTAATTCCTATAAGTTTCTTTCAAACATATTTTTAATTTAGAGATGGGCTCAATTAATTAATGTTGACGAGAGCGCCGAAAATTCCGCGCATTTTAATTTTATTATGTTGGTAACTCTGTTTCCAAATTTTTGTATTTGGACAATGGAAAGATTTTAATGAAACATTTGTGATAGTTAATGGGCTTAATGTTAGAATAATTTGTGACACGAAGTATGACGAACTAAAATGTATATTCACGTGTTTTATGTTTGTATATCGTAGTTATTAATATATGTTAAATTCTACAAGAAGATGATTAATTATGTTTTCTACATATTAAATCTGACTTAACTTTAACCTTTTAATCTATAAAATTCGAATAAATTTGTCATGCCTATACAATCATAAATATGTTATATTACTCGCGGATATATTTGAGCTTTTTGTGGTCCCTTGAAATATTACTAAATTTAACGGATTACTCAATTCGAGAACGCTAGATTCTTTATCAAGACAAATTTGTATGCGCTAAAATAATGATTGTTCATCATATGAAATACCGTTGATTTCAAACCGTGAATAGAAACTTCGTTCCTTCAAGTGTTATGCTAGGCTTTCTTCCTTCGCTAACAATCTTAGATTATATTAAATTAAATTAGTTTTTACGCCTACTCGGATTCTCATTTATTTTGGTTTGAAAATAAAAAAACGTTCTGTTGAAAATAATCTATTTCAAACAAATGAATTAATGATTGATTTAAAGTTCGGTTTTTTATTTTACGTCAAACATTATTTTGTTAAAAAGCAGTAGTTTTCGTGAATTATATTGTTCAACGTGGCAATAGTTTTTTTTCGATCAGCACGAATTTTTAAAATGTTCATTTATCTTATATAGCATATCGCGCATCCTCAACAATGTCTTTATATAAAACATGCATGTTCTTATTCAGTCGTTCTTTGTTGTTTAGCTAGAAATAGTCAAGCTTAAATGGTTATTTCTCAAGAGCATCGAATTCGTAACGCTTAAAAATTATGACCATTTATTGTACCATATTTTCCATATTTCAGTTTCAACGCACGTGCACTAAATTAACAATGGAGTATGCATTTTTCGTGTCTTGACCCACAACAGTCGATTAAAAATAAAATTATCCTCAAAAGATACAAAACCTTTCCCAATAGAGTTCTTAACTTGAATTCACTTATTTTATTTAATATATCTTCATTACTCACGAATCAAGAAAAATAGCTTGAAACAGATATCAACTTATCCATCTCGTTTCAATTCAAATGTTCAATGAATTTTACAATAAATGAGAACCGGGCAATAACAGTTTAGCATCAGGTTTTGCAAATATGATTTTATAAATATTTCATTTTTATGTTTTCCGATATAAATTTGACACAAATCTCGCGAGTCAGGCATATTTTCTCAGTCTTTATCTCAAAATTCTTCGTTTGTATTTCTGTTTTTTTCGAAGTAGTTCGGCGTATTTTTGAGTCTAACAGATGTACGTGTTTTATTACTCTAAAATCTAATAAGACAATGTAGGTATTTATATAACATTTACTATGTTTGAACACCTAAATTAGATTCATTTGATCGAATTTCTACTCTATATGATTTCTAATTCTAAAAATTAGAGAAACTCTTAAAAACTCATGAATTTTAGCGGTAAAAATATCATGTTATACCGTTCGACAGAACAATCGTTTCTAACAATAGTGTGAAAAAACAACAATTAATGTTTCCGATACGACGTTAAAAGTAAATTAACCGTGGCATCAATTCAACTTCCATCGGCGTGCAGACACGCGCATCGGTTGAATTTTAGTTATAATAAGCCTTACGAGGATTAACTAATCCAATTAAAATAAGATATTTTAAATGGAATCTGGAGTGAAAAACATCCTAAAAATCATATCGCGGTTATTTTTTACATGGAACGTGCGAATATTTTTTGATAAACCTGATGCAATTCTCAAAAATACAGAATACCCAAAAAGATTACTGGTCAAAAATATGCGAACGATCTCAGAGAAATCATTCATATTGTCAAAATTTTTATTTCGAGAGTTCGGTGTTCGGTATTTAGCTCTGGGTGTCCTGGCACTATTTGCTACCGTCCTGCGCTACGGTCAACCTCTAGCGCTTGAGTTCATTCTTGACATTGTTAGTAACTATAACAAGGTAAGCCAGTGTAATGAATTCAGAAAAAAAGTACCCTATTGATTGGATGGATGTCTGTTTTAATATCTGCGAACTTGTGCTCTTCCTTGCTTCAGACGCATTACGATTATCAGGTTTCGGTCTGTGTTTGACTCAAGTTGAGCGTGATGGTTATGCGAACTCAGGGCATGTTAGTCTTGAAAATATTCGAGCTCATCACCTGTCGACGCAAGGGTTCACCCGATTCCGATTCAGGAAGGGTATTATGCTTCTTCATTGTGAGATTTGTAACATGGTTGACACTGATTTGTTTCGAATCGGAAATTTCGGAGTGAGTTTTCATTCACTGTTCTGCATACTCGTCCAATTGATCGTTAGTTTCTATCTGTTGTACAGACAAGTTTATATATCGTTGAAAATAGATCGGAATTTTTTTCGTCGTCAGCATCATTTTTTTCATTCTTCTTTTTCCAATCAATTATATACTTGGGAGAGGAGTCGCTTTTTACTATAAAGGTCTTATGAAAAATAGCGATCTTCGAATTAACGTAAGAAATAAATAATGTTTAGAAATTGAGGGAAATTTTAAATGGCATTGTCGTACTTAAAGTAAATGACTGGATTGAACAATTTCGAAAAATAATTTTATCGGTTCGGTTAGTTATAAGTTTTATTAAGAAATAACGAGCTTAAAAACCTTCGAGGAGAAAAATACCTTGATGCATTGTGTGTAGTCCTCTGGGCAGTTTCATCTTCCGTGATTGCATTGGTTTCGTTATCTTTATATATTAAATTTAATTCCAATCTCAGTGTTACGAAGGTATTTCATATTATTGTTCATAAAATTCATAAATTTAAAAAATAAAAAATATTGTCTTTTTGAAATCGACAAAATTATCTCGACAAAGAGATAATGAGCAGATTGATACACATATTTATGGATCCCAATTATATTTATAAATTTTGCGCTCTTTGTTAGGCCCACTTTTTCATACATCCTTCAATGATTTTTATGGGTACGTGAACTTCGCTTTATACGTTTTTATCACTTACTTAAAGAATCATTTTTCGAAATATTTTAAATCTGAGTCATCAGAGTTTTTATTATTTTGCCCATCATTTAGGGAAAAGTTGAAATTAAACTGTTTATAACTATCATATTTTAATGAAATTCTGTCATTTACTGAATCAGATCTGAATTTTTATCTGACATAAACGTCAATATCATAAATCAAGACTTTTTGAGAACAGATATGTATTTGCTAAATATGTGTAGTTAAATACCGGATCTCTTTGTAATTCGGTTAACTCGCCACCAAGAATCATATTTTTGTCAATTTTAGTATTTTAGCCAAGTGTTTAAATCTCTGCGCCACATGTACGTAAAATTTAAATGTTAAGGTTTTTAAATTATATGAAACGAAATAACACATGCGTACACCTTAAATGATTCACATGGTACGATGATGAAGATCATGAAGTAGTATGAAATTGAATTTTTCTTTTCCAGGAAATTTTCCATTCATCTATATTCGACATGCTATCATTTTTATACTAAAATATATACAATTACTCGCAAAGTACATCGTTAAAATTTATCCTCTTTAAGATGGTGCGAAGCTTTGAAAATCTTTTTGTTGTGTATATTCGAGAATTCTATGATGATAATAATGTTTAGTTTTTTCTTCAACTACTGCTATTAAACCAAGAAAGTAGAATAAAACATGGATACCCTAGTTAACTAAAAATATTTTTTGTTGTTTCTACACCTTTTCTTTGAAGACTAAAGTTAGTCATTTAAATGATTTTTTTTCCTCCTTTTGAATATTATAAATCCTATTGAAATACAAATTAATAAATGCATGGATACTTGTTTTTAGCATCATAAATATTATTTTTATTTGATAATAGGGTTAAAAAATTTGCTCTTTTTTTACAAACTTAATATTTTTTACAGAACAATTAAACGAACTTAAATTTCGTCGATATTCTCCACAATTTTACTTACCTTCTACTGTCGGGACACTTTGCATGTTTTATAATAGAGTCTAGAATAGCAATAATTACGTTTTAGTTGACGTAGAAAAACTTTAAAATGATTGTTTAAAAATTACTTAATGCCAGTTTTATCTGATTTCGATTTGATGCCCAGGTCAAAAAATTAAATCAACCAAACTTTTTAATATATTATATGACCCAAATAATTGAGATAAAAAAATAATTTTCTATTCTGCAAAAATTTTCAATTAAATAAAAAAATGTTTGACAGCTTCTAATTATTTTGTTTCATTTTAACACTTAAACTTTAAATTCATGTAATTTTAGTTTAATAAACCTAAGATGACTGAAGCAACTTATAGAGTGCTCATTCATTTCACTGAAAGATTTTTTTCTATTTTCTTGGTCAATCTGTTGTTCATATATATATATATATATGTATGAAATACCCAAATCATTACTCGTTAATCTTTTATTAAAAATTAAATTTAAATGTATTTTATCTAAACTTTCGGTGTATATAAATATTTAACTCATAATTGAGTCAATTTAACTTACAGGTTGATTTCTAACCTTCTCTTACATTTTATAATAATCAGTTAAACTAGAATAATAAATTTAAAGTTTGATGCCAATTTTTCGAGATATCTCTTTAAAATCGATAATTATTATGGCTTCTTCGATTAATAATTTTCTTGACTAAGATAATTATATACTTTCTAATTTTTACTGCGCAGTCTATAAAAAAATTCAATTCTTAAATATTATATGAAGGTGAAACGTCTTTTCTGAAAAATCTGATTTCCAAATTTTGAATTTTTTATGATATTTCATCTCTCTTAAGAAATTTTAGCATATGTAGTTACTTTTAAGTTTGATTACTTTTCATTCTTAATCTTGTTAATCCAATAAAACGGTTTATAATTTGAGCCTTCACAATTCTCACATTTCTTCAGTACAAAAGAGCCTTCTGATTATATTCACGATTAATGTCTTGAAGTAGATTAAAAAAAATATTACGATACCTCAGAGAAATATAACCTTCAATACATCTCTTGAATCGATTTGGATTAAACTTGATTTTTGAAGTACGCGCGGTTTTCTTTTAATAATATATCTATAACGGGGATGCCCACACTTTTGATTTCGACAATGAAATATTACTTTATAAGGTACTTCATAATTTTTTACTCTTCTTTTATGTTGTCTACTTCACAACAGTTTGTAATCTTATCTGAAATTTCCCCACGCTGTTATAAACATCAAATTTTGTTTGCTACATAAATTTTTTGATGTCAAATGACAAAGTTTAACTTGATTTTCAAACAAATCAGTCAAACATAAACATCTTAAAATTTTTTCTTGCGATATAATATTTTTGAACACTTTAGCGTCTTAATTTTCTATATTTTTCAGGCTTTGACGTCGATTTCTATTTTCTACCTCCTGAACTACCCTTTAAATGCATTTTCGTGCTCTATTATTGGCATCTTTCAAGCTTATGTATCTGCGAAGCGCGTCGAAAATTTTTTAAACAGTGGCTTATTCTTAAATATGGGAAAAAACGCCCAAATTATAACAAAAAATCATACAGAGGGTACAGATGTAATTTCAATCGATCAAGCATGCTTCTGTCACGATTTTAATTGCTGTGATTCTCGTGCAGTTTTGACAAACCTCAATATTTCAATCAAAAAGCATTCATTAATTGGCATATTTGGTGGGGTTGGAGCAGGAAAGTCGTCATTAATCAAATGTTTTATTGGAGAGTTACATCAATGTTCAGGAACTGTTTTTTTTGAAATAACATAAGTTTATAAAGTATGGGCCAGCGACGACTTCTTACGTTCCTCAGGTAAGAGTTATGTTAACCATGAGAATATTTCGTTGTTTAGTGGCTCTATACGAGACAACATTCTCAGAGGATTAGAGTTTAACCGTGATAGATATGATCAGGTTCTTGAAGCCTGCTGTTTAAAACATGTACTGTGTAAATAGTAAATAGGATATCGAAGAATTTGCTGAAAGGGATAAAAAACAGGTTGGGGTGAGAGGATCGAAGATGAGTGGTGGTCAAAGGTTACGGATCAGTTTAGCAGCTGCAATATATCAAGTTAGATCAAACATAGAAAATATAGAATTCAGAAATTTACATATTCGACGATATTTTTTCACCTCTGGATATCAACGTTGCAGACGAAATTTTTCAAAGATGTATTCAACAATTCCTCAGCGGAAAAACAAGGTAACCGAACAATTTATTATCAAGAATTATCTGTTCTAACCAAACAAAATATTCAAAATTTTTTGACAAGACATATTTTGTCGAGAATATGCATGTTGTTGAGCAAAACAATATTACCTCAATCCCTTCTTCAAACACTTCCGAGGAACCTCAAAAACAAACGTTTTCATAAAAATAACTTTTAGATCTGACAACAAATTTAAAAATGAAGAATCAAGTGATGATGATATACTCGCTATTTCAGACGGTATTAACTCTTTGTCGTTTAAAGTTGACGATTTCCTTGTTATTTTTAATCTCAGCTATTATTTTAAAAGCCTCACGCACACGATCTATTCTTAATAAATTATTATAATATAACAGTCCTTAGAATGGTTGAAAAATAAATCAAAACTGTTTCCCTTTTTTAATGTTCATGCGCATTAAAAACAGCTCTTCCAGAGTCATAAAAATTTCGCACCGTTTTGATGAATCTAAAAATATTCAAACATTAAAAGTCAACTATATTTTCAATTTATTTACTATTTCGAAATTTTTACGTTTAGTTATTTTCATAATAGGATCTTTATTTTCTATCCAGTTTCTAAACAACCATCTTTTAGTTATCATATCGCTAAGCTTTTTCACAAACAGCCTTAAACATTTATTATATGTCAATTGTAGAATTTCGATAAAAATTTTTAGATTTAACAAATCATGCTTAAAAATACATTATTTGTTACTTTCCATATTTGTTACTTTCATATATCTGATAAATTCCCCATCTGTTTATTAATTATTATCATTTAATTAAGTTAAAATTCCAAAATTAATAATAAAAATTTTTTACATTCATTTGACCTATAAAAAATGGGAGATGAACATCTATATTCATAATAACGAGTGATAAAACCAATTTTTTTTCATCTTGATTGTTTTTTCCTTTCAGACATATTTCCTTTCTAAGTGAATTGTTTGTCCTTATTGAATACCGTTTAATTAAAGAATTCGACAAATATAGGTGTATAAATGTTCGTTTTTCATCGACTGTTATCAATTTCACATTTGATATGAAAAGTAAAATTAAACCATAACTATAGATTTCTTCAATCAAACCGAAACTTCCAAATTTCTTGCAGATATTAAAGCTTTTGATGATTTATTGTTTTAAATT
The DNA here is from genome assembly GCA_024349245.1 of Neodontobutis hainanensis. Classification (NCBI taxonomy): domain Eukaryota; kingdom Metazoa; phylum Chordata; class Actinopteri; order Gobiiformes; family Odontobutidae; genus Neodontobutis; species Neodontobutis hainanensis. The sequence goes on from JALDNG010000522.1 coordinate 108,728, forward strand.
CAATAAAATTTGGCGGAAATCTGTTTAATATTCATTTAAGAAAAGAATATGTAATGTTGTATGAACATAAATTTGAAATTTTACTGTTGTATCAATAAGAATAACGATTTTGTCCTCAATAATTCATTGTAAAATTTCAAATATGTAACGGCTAATATTGTGATTTCTTACCTTTTTTTATTAAAAATGATAAATTAATGTTTCTCTGCTATTTTCACTTGATGGTATCGAACATGCCACAGGCTGAAGTCAATATTCAAAGATCATTTTAATATAGCTTCTTTCACCTTGTTGTTATATTTAAAGGAAAAACTTAGAAAGCTTAAATTTGTGTTAATTGATGATTTTTTTATTTCAATCAATTTTATTTTAGATTGACTAATTTTTGCAAAATTAGGATAAAATTTAAATATGAAATAAATTGCATTGTTTAATTTAAGAATATAACCTGTTCAAAATTTAATTTCACCATTGCAAAAAGCTTGAATTTGTAAAAATCTCATTTTAGATGATAGTAATTGTGAGTTTAAACCAACTTCGAGATTTAAAAGTTGGTCGGCTGGTTACGTCAAAATAAAAACATATGCAAAATACTTGAGCTTTGCTCCAAAGGCCCCTCTTGTACTGTTAATAATTTCGATTTCTCTATATACATGTAATAAAAATGTTGCAATATTTAGCGTTTCAATGCTTTACCGATTGGTGGATTACATATTGGCTGACCTGTTCAAGAGAAAATCGAAGCAACGTTTTCTTATTTAGTAAAACTATATCTGAACCAAATCAATTCGTGATTCTTTATAGTCTTATGGTTATTGTTATTTTCGTATTTGATATATCATTCGATATAGATTTTCGTTCTCTTTCGATCATTTTCGTTCGCATTTGCTTTTGTTGAAGCATGCAAGAAAATTCACGAATTTATCATTACTTTGCTCCTTCATGCCAACTTCTTTTATCATGAAAAAACAAAGGTTCTCTCAAAATTGATTTAAGACGGGATATATCATAAATAAATTCATCACAGATACAGTTTTCTTTTCCTTAAATTTAAGTACGGAGTGGACGAAACAATTCCATTTGTTTCAAACATATTTCTCGCAAATTTATTCAAATTTATCGGCTGTCTCGCTACAATATCTTTAGCATCACCTTTGTTCTTGTGTATTATCCCCCTTTTACTTCCATTACTTCTATATATTCAACATCTTTATCGACGAACATCAAAGTAATTAGTCGAAATCTTAAATCATATTTTTATTCAGCTTTAAATAATTCTAGCTGTTTCATGCAGAAACAAAGATGATTGTTTTTAACCTTAAGATAATCTCAATTAAATACTCAAACTAGTCCACATAAATTATTTCAATGAATCAAAAAATTTAAAACCACTTAATGTTAAAACCACTGGTCATTAGTAAAACTATTAGTTTTAAATTTATTTCACATTTCACCCACGTGACATGATGATCCGAATCATATTTAAACCTGAAAACAATATTCTTTGAATTAATTTTTGTTATAAATTTCATAATTTTTACGATTCTTCCGAGCTGTTTCTAAAAAAAATATTTGATAAAATTCACTATCTCGTTTTTGTTTTATTTTTCAATGTGTCCGAAATTATTACTTTTTGAAATCTGACGCCAGTTTACCTTCTAAATTAAAAACTTTAGATTTTCTCACCAATTACTATTTTCTTCTAACAGTTTTTGTTTTATTTATTTCGTGACTTAAATCGATAAATTTTATATTCTGGTCAAACTGTCAAGATTTATTTTCTGATTTAACCTAAATTTAATATATTTACTCACAAAATAGATTTATATAACTCTGAATGTTCGCCAAATATTTGAAGTGAAAACCAATTTATAAAGTTAAGCTTCGTTTAAATATTACGCTGATAATAGCTTTAATTTAGCAAAGGTTTTTCTGAATTTTTAAAAGGTTTGAATTTCTCATAGATCTCAAGTCTTTTTGATTTAACTTTTCTTTTAAGCTTTTAATAAATATAATTTATATTATAATTCTATCTGATGTGGTTCCTTCAATGGTTTATCTTTACACTTAAAATCTGTTTCATAAAGGCGCGAAGTATCTTGATATATTTAAGATAAATAAACTTTAATCAGACTATAACTTTACATATTAATGCCAACTATGATGCTTTTTTTAAAATATCTAATTTTTGATTCATCACTTCGAATCGGTACAGCCAGATTTAATCTCTCTTTTATATATCAGCATGATTTAATGTGACATAATTTCTTGTTTTGCACATTTCGTGTTGTTTTTCTGAAGCTGAACAAATTCAATCCACATATTCAATTTTGAAGATGAAATATTTTTAGTGAATTCATATTTTCACGTCTTTGTGTTTTCTGTTGTTCCATATTCAAAAAAAGTTAGTTCTCATTTTTCACAAAATTGAATTCATACGATTTAGTTAAAGTTTATGTTTGAAATTACATATTAATTTTCTGAGTTGAACGAAACGAATTCTATTTGTATATTCATAAAACCAACAATTACATACAATCCTTACGAAGATATTGACCGTATTTGGAGAATTTTTAAATTTTTTGACTGAACATAAAAAAATTTTAATTGATGTTTAATTTAAAACTATTTTATATTTTAAAAATTTCGGCGTCTGCAGAAACAACAAGTTGACATGTTGTAGTCTATGTACTCCTTCAACAAATTTTGATTTGCATCTTTGTTTACTTGAAAAAGTTTATTTTCTTTTCTGTTTTTAAAGAAAATGTTTGGCTCAAAATAAAATATTGAAAATTTTACTTAATTCAAAACGTTATTTCGGTCTTTCTACAAATCAACTTATTTTTAAATAATATTACCAGGGCTACGCTTTCTCTATAGGATTGATATAATTACAGCTCAACATTTATGCTTAAAGCATATAATTTTCGTGCTCTATATATTAATATGAGGGCAAAATTTTGACAATTTCCTCATTCTGACTGAGATTTATATCAGAATTTTTCAATATTTTTATTGACATAGCTTTGCCAAGAGAATAAATACGAAATGTCTGAACCCAATATATCACAGTTTAACGGAGGCTTTTGATAATTCTGTTATTGTCCGAGTGGCAAATCTATCGTCGTGGCTTCAATCTAGATTTGATAGCCAATTAGCAGATTATATTCACTCCTACTTTGCAAGTATAGTATCAGATGATGTTTAGTGGTTTATATTTCGGCAATTTTCACCATGGTTATCAATTTGATAGCTTTCGTCCTTCAGGTTTTCTTGATGATTACATGTTATATAATGCTAAACTTTTACACTTCCCGTTCAGGTGAATGTGGTTTCATAAAAATAGATCTGGTTGGATTAGGAATAAGTTATTCTCTAACAATTACCTCTATACTTTTCATGTTTCTAAGCAGTTTCGTTGAGATGGAGAAAAACATGATACATGCAGAGAATATATTTTCCTTCGTTTCCAGCTTATCTAAACATCAAGAAATGTTAAACAAACCAACTTTCACCACGTTACAGGCGCATAATTGGGACATTGAATTCGAAAACGTTCGACTATATTACAAGTTAGAAATGATATTTTACACAGTAATTCTCATAATGTTTTTCCTACAGGTTTGAATTTCAGAATCGAACACGGAAAGAATGTTGGTATTTGTGGGCGTACTGGGAGTGGAAAAACGTCCCTTGTGAAATTGCTCTTTCAAATTGTTCACCCAACACAGGGATTTATTAAGATTGGTCAGACTGACATTCGAGAGTTCAACAAAGAGTTTTTATCGTAAAACCATTCTCAAATACAAAGCTCGAACATGCTTCTTGTGACTCAAGAATCTGTGCTATTTTCTCAAACACTCCGTTTCAACCTTGATCCGTGCAAACAGGTACATGTTAACAATAATAAGTTTTCTGACCAACAGTTGATAGAAGCATTAACCAAAACTGGATTTTTAGATAACGTATTTGATATTAACCTCGATACTGTCATCGATGAAAATTTAAACTTGTCCTCCGGCAAGAAGCAGCTTTTAATTTTGTCACGCGGCTTACTTCATCCAAAGAAGGTTATTTTTAAGATCGATGCAGATCGTGTGTCTAGATGAAGCAACTTCAAATTTGGACCATAAAAGTGAAGATAAACTGCTTGAATTAATCCATCGAGAATTTAAGTCAGCTACCATCATACAGATAAGCCATAGGTTATAAATTCTATAACGTCTAGGGTTTACAATCTCAAAAATTGCGACTTAATTATTCTTCTCAAAGATGGTGTCATTCAAGAAATCGATTCTGCTGAAAACCTATTGTCTAAAGATACACTATTTCATCAATATATGAACAACCAAACTTAGTTTTTAATTTCACATACAAAAATATAATCTTGTTTCTCTTACTTATTTGTATGATATTTGGACGAAAATATAAGAGTTTTACTCGTTCATAAATATGACATTCTTTTAGTGTGAAGTGTTAATAAATTGGGCGTATTCGTAAATATTCGGTATATATTTTAACAAAACATTTATAAATTCATGAATTATTGACATCCATCTGTTTACGATAAAATTGGCTTTTCAAGAATGTTAAAGATTAAACCAGAATTCATATCCTTTTTAAAGTTTTAAAGAACTCAGGTTAAAGTGGAACTAAATTATGGTGATACTAATGAGCCTCAATTTAAAAACTTGGTTTAAACATGGATATAATTAAACAAAATAAATGTTAATTATGAAGCAATAGGAATAAAATTTTTAATGTTGGAAAATATTTTACGGATGTTTCGTAATTAGTTTTACATTTTGTTTTTCTGCTGTTAATCTAATTTAGTGTCAATACATTTTAATATTTAAAATACCCTTTAAAAAATGCCTACAAAATGAGATAATTCTCATTCCAGGAAAACATTTACATCTTTTAAAATGTTCAAAATCTACCCATTATGTAAGTTAAACGTAGAATAGCTTTAAGTAAAGAGAAAGTCGGAAACTTCAAATTCATATATATTCTCAACTATCGAGGATCGTTGTAACACATACCCACAGTGGAATGAATCAAATATCAAAATACACACAATTCACAAAATATTTCATATGAAAATCTCATTAATTGCTAACTTATCTGAATATGTTTGATTTTTTCAAAAATTGATTCTGTCACAGAGCTGTATTGTTTAAAATACATTACAGAGACTGCGCAATTGATTAATCAATAACATTTTTCCACATTTAACAACTCACGTTCTTTATGTTCGGATTATTGATAAATTAATTTGAAAAGCGACAAAATTTTCTGTGAAATACAATTAAACTTTAAACATATTCAATCTAGTTGGATATCGTCGTCCCTTTTCCTAACCTAGCAAAAAAGAGAAGTCACGTAATAATATTCAGAAAACAGAGTGTGACCCAGTGAATTCGACTAATACTTTCCAAGGTTTAATTTTGGTCATAAGTATCTTGAATAAAAAGCACCAAAGTGTAAACCCATACCTGACAGATTAACTGATAGTATATGAACGTAAGCTGTATTTTAAAATTTTTAACACAAGTTCAAGAAGTTTTTTCACAATAATATGTTTCAAAAACAAAAACCCGTTAAATAATCCAACTCAAAAAGCACGAGACAACAAGTTGAAGGATTTTAGAATGCAAGAGATATTCTAACTCAATTATTCAGATTTTAACGAAGATTTAGGCAAAATTCGGAAATGTAGTTTACTTTGAATAACGAAAAGATACTAAGAACTGTTCAGATAATTATAAGATAGATTCCAATACGCTTACATTGTTGTTTTATATTTCAAGAAATAATTCCTAATTCACTAGTTAATATTCTTATTAAGGTGAAAAAGTAGTAACATCATGATAAGAATTTCCTCAGTTGAATTCAAGTTCATCGATTTAGCAGTATTGTGAAATTTCATGTTGTGAATGGTTTTCATGCTAGTTTTATTGAAAAATTACGATTGCGCATTAATATTCTCAGTTTCATATCATACTTGAGCCGTTTTGCGCAGCGCATGCTGTAAGCCTGTAAATAACTTTTTTACTATTGTGTGTTTATGGAAATCTCAGTTTATCTTTAATTTAAACATAATCAAAATATTCAAACGGCCGTTAATATTGAAAAATATGAATTATCATTCACTACATTCATAAGCGTACAAGAATTTTTATAGTGGATTCCGTTACTGACTCAAATCATGTGATGTTTGCACTCCCCTACTCAACTTTAAAGAATCTCTTTTCGAAACCTCAGGCTTAGCCTTAAGCTAAGCAATACAAAAAAGTTGAAAACTCGAACCAATGGCCAAAAAAGAGCTCGGATTGCCCAATTTTTTATAAAATGTGTAATATTGGGATACATGAAAAGAAATATTTATAGAGAAAAGGTTATTTAAAATTTTGTCAAGCAACTCCTTACAACGTCACCCTTAACATACCGAAAAATGCGCACGCGCTTTATGTATTAAATTTTACATAAAATGCTCGCTAGATTATTTACTCTTACAATATATTCGCCAATTATCAAGATAGAATAGTTCAAATTGAAAAATCACCTTTTTTATAAACGGTGAATATTGATTTGTGAAATAATTTTATAAAATAGTCTTAATAAGCGGGTGAGAAATGATTTATCTGTAAAATAACGCATCTAAATATTGGTAATAAGTTAAATTAAAACGAAAGCCTTTCGCTTGATTTTAGCATCTGAGTTATGGCTATCATTAAATACAACCCATCGAAAAGCAGTAATCCGGCACTCAAAGCATAAGACAATCCTCAGTTAGTCAATCAACATTAATTTTCCATGGCAATCTCATAAAAATGTACTTATAATAAAAATAAAAGTAATTTGAAAGTTCTATGATAAAGTTCAACTTTGCAACATATCATGTAAATTACAACAATATATTTTAGCGTATCAATTCTAAACTCACTATTGGCAATATCGTAAATAAATAAACTTGAAATTCGAAAACTAGTGTTATCAAAAATTATAATTTTTAAGGATGGTTAACGTATCTGAGGTTATACACGCATGAGTGCAATGTAACAATTGTCCTGGAAGTATTTCTACAAATAGAATATGTTGAGGCCATTATAACTAAACCAAAAAACAAATTAGCGTTAACATTTTTATTTGCACTTGTATTCAGTTTATTAATTCGAAATCATCAGGGGCCATCGTCATGTGAATCGTTCATTAAAAACATGAGAATTTAAAATCTTTAAGTTTGATTTAATGTAGGATAAAAATCTCAAAATATCAAAGATTGAGAAAGAAAAATAATTATATTGTCGACATAATATAGAGGCGAACTTGTCCGAAGCGCCGTCTGGTGGCGAAAATTTTGTGGGTATTTGTGTTTGGCGGTGAAATACTCTTTTGGGCTGTACTCATGTCAGTTTTTCTCTTTACTATATTGCTGTTTTCATAATCTTCCGGTGTCCGATGAATATAAGCATTCTTCGCATAAAAAGTAAAAAATGTGAAAAATATTTTCTCTCGTCAAAATAAAGTTATTCTTTTGTAAACGGCCGTCATTAAAATGATGACTACCACACCCATTTGGTAGGGCGTTCATAAATTCGGAGATGGACTACAAAAATACCCCTTGTTGCGACTGCGGATTTAAAGGTATAATTTTGAACAACTCAGATTCTTCCTGGTTTTCACTAAATAATTTTGTAACTCTATGCAAAAAATGCGTGCGATTTCATTTTCAACTTGGCTCGACCACAAGCGAAGTATACCACTTGAACCAGTTCACATATCTCCCGCAAGTTTACTCTCAAGTAATTTCTAACTTATATGTTGCTTTTCGACGAAATGTTTAAATTGAAAGCCTTCAGTCTGTGGACTGAATGTCTAGCAGACTTTTTGAACGTAAACCCCTCAATGGCACCTCTTTACAACAATTCAACCGAGTATAGTTTTTGAAATTAAAACATTTCTTAAAAAATTTGCATTAACCTATCTGTAAAAATTAATTTGCAAAGTATTGTAATGGAGATATGCTGTCTTATTTCTCCATATAAACAATCTTAAAATTCGCAGTTTTTGGCTTATAATTTAATCAGTTAAGAATTTGATTTTGCCCGTTATGATCTAATACCAATTATAATGTAACTGTTTATCAAATTGAATGTCATCAAACTTAATGCTATAACGTTTTTTATCAAATAAACTTATTTAACATTTATCTCTATTTTTTGTCGTCTAGGAATTTCTAACAATTATTTTCATTAATTTTTGAAATATTTGTACGGAAAAAGCAATTCCGGCCTGTTTTGTAATTTTTATTCATCTGGGGAAAAGTTTTATATATTTTATTCTTTAATTTTATCGGCAAACGTCGGGATTTATCCAAACAATGGATCTATTAGATTTAAAACCAGTCATTTTTATTTCTTAATAATTTAGTGTAAAGTATATGCTCGTTATATTCTACTTCTAATTTACTTATCGATATAAGAATGTCATATTATTATCTGCTGCATTATTTCAGAATTTGATTTTATGAAAAATTTCATCTCTCTTTACTGTTAGAATTTTCTATGTATCAATCTTTGATGTTTTTTATTCAATAACTTTTTAATGTAGATGATAATATTTTTCTCAAACGCGCACAAGCCTTATTTTTGTTTGTTTCTGTGAGATTGATCTCGCTAATGCTTCTTTTTAGCTATGGGTTTCAATGGCTAAAAATAAAACTCGTATCATAGCTCTTGAATTTTGAGAAATTTTACTTAAATGTACATAACCTATTTGTAGAAAAATTTATTTTATTATGACAACAATTTTTGTAAAAAATTCAATTTTTGATGTTTTGTACAAAATAAAATTTTCAATATCACCCAGACGTTCGCATATTTTGTGGTTCGCTTTATTCAATGCTGAATTTTCTTCAAATGAAATAACTTCAATAAACCTTTCTGTTCGAATCTCATATTTATATAATTCATGGGCAAACTCGCTCGTAAAATATTTTTTTAAAAAACGCCTTAAAGTGAATTTAAAATAACAATTCTCAAGTTCGATTCCTATTCTATATATTCCTATTTATTTGTCGAGTCCTATCGATATGTGCAAAATTCAACATTTTGAAGGTTAATATTTTTACATTATGTTATTTTACAATATTTTTCGAAAATGGAGCGACGATTCTGCGTATAACTTTAAAATATTCGTGGCTTTTAAGATTAACATTTCAAATGAAAATTTTTTTTTCATAGTTTAAAAAGTAATAAAATTCGAAGTTAGAATGAAATGAGATACCTATCTTAAGATTTCTCGTTGTAGTTTTTTACCATAATAGTAACACGACTACAATTTCATCAAAACTAGTACGGAGCGATCTCTTCATGTTTTCAACACGTTTAGTTTTCGAAATATTTTTTTTTTGTCTTTCTTATTTAAAAAATCTGTGCTTAAATTGTGACTTTTAAAAAGTATATTTGTCAACACTTATAAATTTTTCATGGTATTTTTTCTACGGCTGTTTTTAAAATTTTAACGTTACAAATTTCTCACTTAAAATGATGGAATATCATTCTCATATTTTTGGGAACTTTTCAATTTATTAAACTTGTTTTGTTCTTAACTTTAATAGAACGTGTTAGGATTTTTTATTTGCATTATTATTGTGTCGATAAATTCTGCTTGTAAGTTTTTTTATTAATTCTTACATCTTTAGAGCGTTTAATGCGACTGAGTGTCATGTTTTTTATAATAAACTTATAGAAATATGTTAAAATAATTAAACACCAAAAATTATTTTTTACAACAGTTTTAAAATGTAGTGAAGAGAGAAGGAGTTTTATCAAACTTAAGTATCGGGAGCGTTCGTTTACAAGAAAATTTTCAAACGCCTTTGAGGCTGATATCGTTATTTTTTATAATAAAAACAAGATCATAAGAAAAAAAGTTGTAAGTGGAGATTTAGTAGAAATATTCCGGTGTGTCATCAACGATGCCAATTTAGGGTTGAGTTTGTCAATAACATAGAATTAAAGACAGCAACGGAAACAATTTGATGCACCATGCCGTTGAAACTGATAGTCCAAACTCCCTCGTTCTCTTATATCTATGGGGCGACGATATGAATTCAAAGAACATTAATTTTCAATCATGCATCGATAAGGCGATGTAGTCAACCTTTATAATTCCAGCGAGATACAGAATAAAAATATAATTCGAATTTTAATTCAAATTATGATGGAAATTCCCGATCTTTTAACGTACTTTCTTTCAAACTATATTCCAAGTACATTTTAATGTGTGATAGATCATGATTTAAACGTTCACCTCATTGTTCCAGATTCAAAAAAAATGTATTTTAATATGATTACGAGTGGTTTGAGTTTAAATCTGCCTATTCCTGATTTAATGGCATTTCTAACACAGGTAAAAAACAGACTTACTTTAGACAAATCCAGACGAGTTGACTGAACTTTCTGTTGATATTTACGAAGAAGTCAATAGACGACTTTGTGTATTGGGTAATTTCCACTCAAAATACTTCAGAATTTAAACAAGAGGGTCACTCAAGTGATATATTTGAAATACTACCTTTACAAACTGCATTTTCAAATGAAAGAAACAAAGTAGTTTTGATTTCAAGACACTAGTTTCGCGCCGCCTTATCTAACTTCCCAGAATATGATTTTGCCATCTTAGTTTACCATGTATTGTTTGAGATCTCAAAGTGTAAGAGCACCAATGGTATTTGTTACCTTGACATTAGCTATGTTTGAGACAGATTTGGATATACTTCCTCGAGAATCGCCAATTATTCGAATTGTAAGCATTTTTACAAACTATTAAAACGCATTTAAATCAAAAATTGACTGGTTTCAGATATTTTTATTCTTTTCCTGTTCAATGACAATATGCTAATAAGGCAAACGATACAAGGTGTTTGCTCCACAAATATACAAACTTTTCACATGTTTAAAATAATAACACAACATCACGAATTCTCCATTTTATAGAACCAGTTAATTTCTATTGTTATTACCTTTGCCTGATTGTATATACTTGTATTTATGAACAAGATGGTTTTAAAATATATCGGACTCACGATAGCTATGCTCTTTGTCCGTCATGGTGTATTGTCATCATGAAAAACAAGTGAAATTTTAAAAATGATTATTTTAAATTGGAAATCAATCATACCTTATTAATTGAAGAACGTGAAAAAGATGAAATTATGATTTAATGTTTCATAATAAAATGAATTATTCTAAATTGTTTTAGGTGCAAAAATGAGTGCAATTTACACTATATTTTTTGAGTACTTTGTCTTATAGCTTGAAACATGTTGATTAAAAATATTATCAAAACAATTTTAATAAAATTCATTCATTATGATTGTTTTGTTTGCATTTATAAGAAAGTGGTTTCTAAATTTTCGTTTAGAATTTTAATTATACTAAAAAGTTCCATGAAATTTACTTTTACTTGTAGTGGTTGATCAATATTTTCTTATCTAAAATAGCATCGAGGACGCTTTGGATTCATCTTTTGAATGCACATTCATTGTATCATTTTGTTTCTTTTCACAGTTTGAAACCTTATAATCTTCATTAAATGTTGACTTTGTTTTACCTTTAAGTTTTAAAAGATGGGAATACTTCAAAACCGGTTCATTGTTTGATCTTAACATGTGTACAAATGGGATTGTTTTTGGTAGTTTTTACCTGCAGGTTAAACTATTAATTATAGACCCAGTTAAGATTCTCATTTCTATTGTACAATTCATATTTATCGTACTTAAATTTTTGATACAATATTATCATTCTGGGTATTTGAAAACTATAATTTTTGACCATTAAAAATAATTTTAGAATCAAAACCAACGGTTTTTTGTCATGGATGAAGTCGACACTGTGTCCAAACCGCCTGGTTCACACGAGAAACATCTTGATACCCAATCGAAAAATTCCACTTCTCCATCTTCTCCAATAGCGTTTGATAATTCTCCCTTCGACAATTCTGCCACTAAAACTAATAAATTCGGTATCATTTCTCACTTAAATAGTATCTCATACTGAAACAGATAAAAAGTGGCTTGCCGAAGTCGAAATTTCAACTGAAAAACTGAATAGAACAATAGACATGATCATTCGTGCTGCTGAAGCACAGAATCTTAAAGGGTAACGGCTATACTTAATCCAGCATCAATCGATGTGTTGTAGACGCAGCAACGCATACTAAAACACTCATTACGTACGTTAGAAACGTAAATACTTTACATTAAGACTAGTGTCGAGATCAAAATGTCAAAAAGCTTGGAGCTTTCTTTTCCGTTGTTGATAGTATTAAAAAACTAAACCAATTGATTATTTCGCGAGAAGCCAATAATACACCCACTGAAGTAAAACATGAATTAATATAGACCATAATCAGTACTTCTCTCAAGTTTAGAGAAAATTTGAAAGAACTATGGAATGAAATAACTGCGCGAATTCTCAAAGAATGATCGTTATCTATTTACAAAATTTAATGAAATATTATAACTCACAATAAATTCTTGCCTATTCAACGATGCGTTAATTTTTAAGTTTCATTTCCAGAGCTTTTAATCATCTGTAAGGCTAGACGCTTTCGTAGGATAGATGTTATAATTTACCCATGCTCGACATTGATCAGTTACAGGGCAATATTTCACGCCTTCTCGTTATTGAGTTATTCTGTTCTGAAACTTAATCATTTTAGCTCTTGATGTTCGTTAGAGCTCAAATACCATATCTATATATCCTATTATTTGATGAGTCAAGAATTTCAATATAAATTATAACCTCAGTCTATGAATATTAAAAGTTATGCGGAATGTACTTATTTAATTTTCAATCAACGATAAAATTGAATTTGGCTTCTTAAAGATTAACATTAAAAATAATAAATAAGGCAAGTCACGTCACAGACCGATGAAATGTGAAATTTAACCTGTTAGTCCGAATTAAAGTGATAAATGCTCGTATCTATCGAAATATTTTTTCAAAGTGTATAATCCAGTTGATTACGGTTCTTTTATGGAAATGACATTGATCAAATTTTGACGTTACAACGCTTCAGTTTTTAAGCTTTTTGAACGAGGAAATTATTGTTAAATATATGCCACAGAATATCTCTTGTAAGTATTAAAAAAATTGAAAATCTTGCTCTTCGTGTGTCATGAATAAAGGATGATGATATAGTTTTGAAATACTGTGACACCATCTTTAATATAAGAATATAAAGATTACTAACGTACGCCGATTTAGAATTTAAATTATTCCAAACATATGGAAACATATCGACAGAAAAGAGATACTGGCAGATATTACTTAGATCAATGTTAAATTAAAACTGAATGCGCACAATCTGATTTTAATCAATTTTAACTTCTACTTTGTCAAAAAAATTAAATGCCAAATTTACTCAATACAACATTTTCTATCATATTTATAAAAATGCAATGTTTGGTGGAGAAATGAATAACCATGTCGATTTTTAAAATAAGTAGATTACATAGATCATTCATATTTTAACATACTAGAACCACGTTTCGATCCTACTGTCTACCAGAGTGTTTTAATTTGTAGGATCAAACTGAGACCATTTGACTTAAAGATATGAACTCAAATGGCTACAAACCAAAACTATCTTTAATTTTGAACAAATTATATTTAATATTTTGAAAAATTAAACTTCATATATTTTGCGATTTTATGCACATGATGACACCCGGGTTTACTGAATGATACAAAAACACTGAGAATATAAAAGACACTGAGATCCAAATTTGAAATTTTAAAGACCTAAACGAATATCATGTTGTCTTTTCATCTCAAAGTCATTGATGAGCACTTGTAGTGGTTAAAACATTTTTGGGTAAGCTCTGATAATTTCTAACACTCTCAATCCAAAACCTGCAAATTTTATCTAAATTTTACGGGTTTAATTTTATTAAAACCTTGGGTTTTGGAGCATTTGCTCAAATTGTCACAATTATAAAAATCTAGGAAACAAGAAATCGAAAACGTGTTTCATCTTACATGAACATTTTCGAAAGTGTAATTTATTGGGATTGTGAACCTGAAGCCCAGATACGTGATCTACAAGAGATATCAAGCTATCGACATTTCTGATATGGTCCTTATTATATTTATTAAGAAGCTCAGAATTTTAAATTGGTAATTTTTGTATTTCAAAATAAAAATTTATCTCGACTCGTCAGATAACATTTTAAAATTATTATGAGTAAATTTAACCACAATTTGACCGCTACCAAACACGGATACATCTTAATCACGATCTTTTGGTATCAATGGATAAAAATACTCAAATGGATAATATTTTATCAAGTTAAGCGACATAATTGTGAAAAAGTAGTTCATCATGGTTTTGGTCTGTTTTCTTTTAAGCACGATTATTTTAAAATAGTTTTTGATATTTATTTATATTATTGATCAACGCCGCCCTGGTTAATGAAGAAAAAACGGGATTATACCTCAATAAATTATGTTTAACAGTAAAAATCAACTGTTGTCAAACTGGAACAAAAGATACAATCATTTGGGCGAAAATGTTTTATGAATTAAATTTATGATACAGTATGTTTCAAATCGGCTTTTATGTTTCATAACGTTTCAAATTTCATACCGTTGTTATTACGAATTCAAGAAAATTCAGATTCCATATATGTTAAATTTTCTTCTCGAATAATATCCGAACAAATTCTGAGATTCACATAAAATCTAAACACTGCATAGATCTAAAATAAGAACTTAAAATAGAGGAAAACATTTATTTTATGTTAGTTTTCTGATGATAGATCACATAAATATACCTACTAAAAGTGAGCCTACGAGGATTCAGCGATTTTAATCCAAATATAAGAGAAAATATTAAGAATTAAAAAATAATCAGTCGTCTTGATTTTAAATATATGTTACTTGAAGGTTGTATTGAATTTTAACTCGTACGTACTCATAAATAACATTCGAAAACAAGGATTATCACATGTACAGTTGGCGTCATGTTTGACAAATATTTTAAAAACTTTATAATATTGAATTTGTGAGTTATGCGATATTTCATCGAGATATTAGAAAAGTTTTTAATTTTGTTAAGTTCCCATATGTTAGCTATCCTAAAATTTTGTTGAATTTAAAATGGTTTTACAGGTTTATATAAGACTGTTAAAATATTTAGGAATTGTAAAATAAAATTTTACCTTATTTTAACAAATTAATATATGAAAATACTTAGATTTGTAAGAGTTGTGGATTTTACAAATAAAAAATTATAAATCAACTTCAAGAAATTTAACAATGAGTGGGACAACATGCTATAACTCATGTTTTCTGTAAAAATAGACTTGCAATTAAATTTTTCAAAATGGTTGAGGCAATTTTCAAAAATTGTATAAGCCTGATTACACGCTTAGGGTTTGATTTTAACTTCATAAAACGAGAAAAAAGTTTTGAAAAAATTAAACAGCATTTAGAGTCGTTAAAAATTCCATTTATGTTTCTCAATTTATCATTGCTTGCAAAAATAAGCGATAAATTTGGCAAAATTCCTCAAAATGGAAATATTGTTTGGGACTAAAAATAAGAAAAAAAAATTGAAAATTAATGAACGGAAACATCACTTTTATAAACCTAAAAAATAGATAATAAGATGTATTATCAAGAATATAAGTTCAAAACTAAATTAAACCTAACTGCTTAGTGTGCGATTTTTGGTGAAAGATAAAGGAGATATCGCAATATTTCCATGTTTCGCTTTTAATAGCTGATCCTCAAGGGATTTCGGGTTCCATGCGTGCTTCCAACTTGACAAATCCGAGCAACAGTTTGAATCTTCAGGAGGCGCGCTGACCTCCGTTCCTAATACACACCTTTACACTTTATACTTAAAAAGAGATAAAAAATACTTTTCGTGCGTCGAACTACGAGTTTCCAGAACATGACCGCAAAGATCACGAAGATCATTTTTAGAAAATAAACGCTCGACATCTTCCAGTTCATCGACCACACAACTGCTCAATGCTTTTTTATGTGCTTGTCGCTGAAGTATTTTCTTCTATTGTTCCAGTCTAAATAAAGAATTTGAAAATACGCAAACAAGCCTGTAAATATAAACAAGCTTCTTTGACCATCTCGCCATACTCTTGCCATTGCCTGAGCATCATTAGCAGGATTCCAATCTGGATCAAACATCACTAATCGATTTGCTCCAATCAAATTCAGTCCACATCCTCCAGCTTTACTGCTGAGTAAAAAGACGAATTCAGGAGTCTATATTTTACGATATTAGTACGAGTGGATTGTTGAATTTATCAACCATCTTCTGTCGTTTCTTAATGGACATTGACCCATCTAACCTTACAAACGCGTGGCTGATACAACACACTTATTACTTTCTAAGAGTGCACAATTTTTCGATTAAATCCAATGTTTGGGTATAATTAGATACAATGACAACCTAATTGAAATAACACGTCAACCTTGTCGTTTGTGTTGACTTTAACATTCTGTAAAAGAAAATCAATGAATTTAAATTTTCCTAGGAGATAAACCAGAAAGCAATACCTGAGTGTTCAGGCTGAAATACTCTTGGGGGTTTAATTTTATGTATGATTGATATCAAACTTGTCAATCCACTCTTCTTTAACGCTTCCATATCAGTGACTAAAATAGTATCAAACAAATAAAGTAAAAATTGTTACGATTGCATAACTTTCTAAAAAATCTGATTAACTCCAATGCAGAAGAGGATGATGAATCACCATCTGACACACTAATTGAAGATTTAGAATCGGCGAATTCTTGATAAAGAGTTTGTTGTAAAGGTGTTAAACGTATACAAATAACGTGCTCGCTAAGGTAAGTTTACGAGTAAACTTTTAATGGGAAGATATTTAGAGAGTATTGCAGCTGAAACGTAAGGGATAAGTAAAACCTGTTCTCCTAATGATACATCGTGTCACAATTTGTAAAAGCTAAATATATCTATGACGCTTAAACCTCTTTGAGTTTATTGTCCCCGATTTCACGCTCTTTTTCAGTAGCCAGAGAATCGCGCCCTCTAAGAATGTGGTTTTCGAAATTTTTTTGAATTCATGCCGTGTTCCTTTGAAATTATATAGGGTCCTACCAAGAATTCCTTGATTGACAAAATGTATCAGACTAAAATATTCCAAAAGATCGTTTTGAATTGGAGTTCCTATAATCACATGAAAATATAACCGGATATCAGAATCCTTCGTTTAACATCAAGATTAGTAAGTGCTTGATAAATTTGGTTGTCTTGATTTTTTAAGCGATGGCCCTGAATTATGTATTTTAATCAAACTTCGTCACACATAACTAGCCCTATCCTGACTTGAGATAGTTTGTCTGCGTTTATTCTAAAACTTTCATATGATATTATTAAAACAATCGGCTGATTGATAGGATGGAAAGAAAACTTTTCTATATTTGTGAGAATAGTTTACCTATTTCCTTATGAATTACATCTTTTCCTCCTCCTTCAACAGTAACCACAGATAGTCGATTTCCAACCCATTTCCACACTTCCTTTTCCCAATTCTGACAAATTATGACGTTCCCAGAAAAATTTGTTAAAAATTTTTGAGGTAAGTATTGAGTTAATTAAAAGTTGAAACGTGAACCAGCTAGTTTAGGTAATGTGATATAGTTTCCATAACTTATTTATCATAAAAGATCAACTAAAAAGCAAGAAAAACACTTCTTTTGGGAAATTCCATTGTCTGGTAAATTTTTACATCAACGATGAAAATTATGAAAAAATTATAGATTTATAAAGCATCTAGAGAAATAAATTAATGTTCATTATAAATATACCTTGACAAGACTTGCAGGACAAACGATAAGTGATTTAGTGAAATCTGGACGACCTAGAGTTATTACTATTTGAGCATATACCAGTTGGGCTTTGTTTCTAAATTCATAGATGATAACTACCATTAAAGTATACATCACAGTGATACACTGAAGAGTTTTACCCAGTCCCTATTTTAGAAATGGATTAAACCATATCATCGGCCATGATACATCCGTTGCAGTTCTCAATATTTACTCCAGTTAAGCAATCGTACATAAACTTCACACCCTTTTTAACAGGTAATACAAACCTCCCTTTGATGAGGCCGTAAGATTTTCGTCAGAGAAGGATCAACAACAACTCAAACATAACAAGAAAAGTACCATGCACAAGATGGGAGGCACTGTAGTTTAAAAATTGATTACCCAAGTTTATGAATTTTTTCATGTTCGGACACAGCGGGGAGTGTAAAGAATGAGAGCGTCTTCAAGGTTTGGGTCGTAAATTGCACGACGTTGGACGCCGTTACGAATACCAAGAGTTTTGACGGTCGACGATCCTGAATTATGATAAATATACCTTGAAAGTTCAAAACTGGGACTTTAAAAGGCAATTTTGTATTGGTTGATGTGTCTAAAATGTAATGTAAACGGGATAACCAAGTCATCTTGATTAATTTTTATTTGAGAGTTTAAATTACAAGATCTTTGGAACTTCGGAGATCTTTTAAATATACTCCGTACAATTCATCAGGGTTATTTGATAGGTTTTCTTTATTTTTGAGAAGTTGACTTGGAGCCCTACTTCTGAACATTTAGGATATTTAATTATTTTTCACCTTCTCTCAAGCTAAAATACTCACGACTCCAGAATTAGTAATTAAGCGGCAAAATAAAAATATTCTAGCGAAATAATCCGATACGCAAACGAATAGTTTAATCTTAAACAATATCCTAAAATGTCAAAAATATTTCTTCCGCTTATAAAAGGTAATTTATTTTCGGTAGTTTGAAATAAAAGGATTTCTGGATTTTAACAGTGCGAAGGGTTTTTTCTACGATTTTAACCGCCTTCTATTATCAACTGCCCAAATTTCTTATTTTTCCGACATTTTTAACTTTTTCCTACACTTTGAATCATTTTTGATGTTATTTGTAGTTAAGTTAATTCACACATTTTCTTACGGCTGATATAAATAAATTACATCTTTGAAAATTATTTAGAAAGTAACTAAAACTGCTTTCATAAATATGAATAGAAAATTGATCAAGTTAAAATTATTCCAAAAGATTTAAAGACATAGATCATTCTAAATCTTGAACTGTGGTAATTAATGTCGTGTTGTGAAAAAAAATCCATGCTTGAAAAATTACCATAAGATTTAATTGGAGAAAAATTGGATATATGTAAGCTCTTCACGAGATTAAATGAATCTCGACTTCTAGTAAGTGCTTTATAGAGCGTTCATATAGCTTAAAAAAGCGCGAAATTAAAATATTTTGATATCAAAGGAAATTGTTTTTAATATGATATAATTTGTCAAGATATGAATCAAAATGGGTTATACCAGAATAATTGGTGTCTCAGCAAAGTTCAATTGAATTTCTGACATTTATAAGTGCGTTCTCGTGATACACAACATTATTTTGAAATAAAAACGAATAATGAAATAAAATAATTTTCGTTTTTAAGTCAAAGCGAAAGCATCAACTCACTCAAAATATAGTTACACAAAGATAAATTAAAAATACCGCGATAAACTTCTGAGCACGCGCTAAAAGTTAATAATATCGCCTTTCGTTCCTTACAAATGATAAAAATGGTTTCGCCTTTACATTCATAAAAAGGATCCCATTTGAACATGTTTTGGAACTAATTCCACACACAATATATTCTTTCTTGACTAATTATTTTTATTTATTTATTTATTATAGATAGTCTAATAATTCAAGAACTAGCAGAAGGCTAACTCTGAATTCTAATGCCTCTAAGGCACATAATGACGGAGACTTAATGATGTATATTGAAAACATATTTTCTAATTTTTTTTGTAGAGGGACGAATGCATTCTGGGATATTCAAAATATGAAATTCAGGGAGCATTTAAAGGAATCGATGTTTATTCAAAAATCATTAGTGTCAAAACATAGCTCGTGTATGAGGACGTACACGACATTTTAGCAAATGTAAACCCGCAATACCCGAAAGAAAATAAACTTGCTCTAAAGAAAGAATGATGTCTGTAGATAACATTTTACCTATCGTTAATCAAATTTTAAAATACAAGGACAGTTGAGATAAACACCCTTCTAATGTATGCTAAGAAGCACTAAAAATCAGAATGACGCTGCTTTACTCATCCCATAAAAGTATGCTTTAAATCAT
>JALDNG010000523.1:0-122552 GCA_024349245.1 Neodontobutis hainanensis
CATTCCAGTGTATTGTGCCTGTGTCTGAGCAGAGCCATGTAGCAGCTGCATTTGGCCAAAACCTGGTCTTTTGGAGCTCTAAATGGCACTGTCATGTGTTCCCAGTGGAAATGCTTGTGTCTGGGCCCTTTGGGCAAGGTTTTAGGTGTTTAGTGTGAAAGGTCAAAACGGCCTTCTCTCGAGCTGAAAAGCATTTTAAAGCAATAAAAAGAAAACTGGCATTACTTTTGAACCGAAGGTGATGGAGGAAATTCCAAGTGCCTCTTGTAGCTTGGCCCTGGCCCTACAAGGCACAGCTGCTTTGAATGCAATTGGACTTTTAGTTAGTTTGCAATACTCAAGCTTAGAACCCACATTCCAGTGTATTGTGCCTGTGTCTGAGCAGAGCCATGTAGCAGCTGCATTTGGCCAAAACCTGGTCTTTTGGAGCTCTAAATGGCACTGTCATGTGTTCCCAGTGGAAATGCTTGTGTCTGGGCCCTTTGGGCAAGGTTTTAGGTGTTTCGTGTGAAAAGGTCAAAAACGGCCTTCTCTCGAGCTGAAAAGCATTTTAAAGCAATAAAAAGAAAACTGGCATTACTTTTGAACCGAAGGTGATGGAGGGGAAATTCCAAGTGCCTTTTGTAGCTTGGCCCTGGCCCTACAAGGCACAGCTGCTTTGAATGCAATTGGACTTTTAGTTAGTTTGCAATACTCAAGCTTAGAACCCACATTCCAGTGTATTGTGCCTGTGTCTGAGCAGAGCCATGTAGCAGCTGCATTTGGCCAAAACATGGTCTTTTGGAGCTCTAAATGGCACTGTCATGTGTTCCCAGTGGAAATGCTTGTGTCTGGGCCCTTTGGGCAAGGTTTTAGGTGTTTCGTGTGAAAAAGTCAAAATGGCCTTCTCTCGAGCTGAAAAGCATTTTAAAGCAATAAAAAGAAAACTGGCATTACTTTTGAACCGACGGTGATGGAGGAAATTCCAAGTGCCTCTTGTAGCTTGGCCCTGGCCCTACAAGGCACAGCTGCTTTGAATGCAATTGGACTTTTAGTTAGTTTGCAATACTCAAGCTTAGAACCCACATTCCAGTGTATTGTGCCTGTGTCTGAGCAGAGCCATGTAGCAGCTGCATTTGGCCAAAACCTGGTCTTTTGGAGCTCTAAATGGCACTGTCATGTGTTCCCAGTGGAAATGCTTGTGTCTGGGCCCTTTGGGCAAGGTTTTAGGTGTTTCGTGTGAAAAGGTCAAAACGGCCTTCTCTCGAGCTGAAAAGCATTTTAAAGCAATAAAAAGAAAACTGGCATTACTTTTGAACCGAAGGTGATGGAGGGGAAATTCCAAGTGCCTCTTGTAGCTTGGCCCTGGCCCTACAAGGCACAGCTGCTTTGAATGCAATTGGACTTTTAGTTAGTTTGCAATACTCAAGCTTAGAACCCACATTCCAGTGTATTGTGCCTGTGTCTAAACAGAGCCATGTAGCAGCTGCATTTGGCCAAAACCTGGTCTTTTGGAGCTCTAAATGGCACTGTCATGTGTTCCCAGTGGAAATGCTTGTGTCTGGGCCCTTTGGGCAAGGTTTTAGGTGTTTCGTGTGAAAAGGTCAAAACGGCCTTCTCTCGAGCTGAAAAGCATTTTAAAGCAATAAAAAGAAAACTGGCATTACTTTTGAACCGAAGGTGATGGAGGGGAAATTCCAAGTGCCTCTTGTAGCTTGGCCCTGGCCCTACAAGGCACAGCTGCTTTGAATGCAATTGGAATTTTAGTTAGTTTGCAATACTCAAGCTTAGAACCCACATTCCAGTGTATTGTGCCTGTGTCTAAACAGAGCCATGTAGCAGCTGCATTTGGCCAAAACCTGGTCTTTTGGAGCTCTAAATGGCACTGTCATGTGTTCCCAGTGGAAATGCTTGTGTCTGGGCCCTTTGGGCAAGGTTTTAGGTGTTTCGTGTGAAAAGGTCAAAAACGGCCTTCTCTCGAGCTGAAAAGCATTTTAAAGCAATAAAAAGAAAACTGGCATTACTTTTGAACCGAAGGTGATGGAGGGGAAATTCCAAGTGCCTCTTGTAGCTTGGCCCTGGCCCTACAAGGCACAGCTGCTTTGAATGCAATTGGAATTTTAGTTAGTTTGCAATACTCAAGCTTAGAACCCACATTCCAGTGTATTGTGCCTGTGTCTGAGCAGAGCCATGTGTGGTATATTTTTTATGTTATATGCTTATTTCTGTGTGCTTAGTTAGTTTTTCATTTATGCATGATGAGTTTATGTTATGTGTTTATGGTTTATACTTATGCATGGTGTGTAATCAAGTAGTGTATGTTATATTGATACATTTAGAAACATATTAATGTAAAAGAAAGAAAACTTAATGTCAGAAGAGTATGGTTTAAAACATGATAAGTTTAAAGCACACACATATTGAAGGCCCAGATAGAGACATGGGAGCCTGATGCTCAAGGTCAGAGACGAGAGAGGCCTAAGCAGGTGCAAGAGTCCCAAGGCCTTACAGAATGACATCACCGAGTTTAATAAAAATCTTCAAAGGCTCATCTAAGATCACAGAAAGAGTTATTACTAAACTGTCATCTCAAAACTGTATAAAAGGCTTACATTTTCTGTACAAAAGTTAGTAGTGCTTGGGGGATAGCCTACTCGGGTCTTGTTGTGTCGGCTGTGAGCAATAAAGACTCTAAGACATGGAAATGGCTGTGCTGCTCATGACTTATTCCACACAAGTGTACCAAAGGCTGAGCGGTCAGTATTGGACACAACAATTGGCGAGCCAGAGCCAGGAGGGGAGCCGAGAAAGAGTGTTTCTCTTTCTGCTTGACCACCCAGGAGAAGCATCCCAGACGCGGAGACCATCGAGGGTGAGAAAAACCTTTCATTTTTAGTCAGTGTCTGTGGGTGCAGCTTTGGGAGGTAACAGGCAGAAACAGACCGCTTTAAAACTCACCTCAAAAGATCCTAGATTTAAGGGGGTAATTAGGGAACGAGGGATTTCTATCCATTGAATACAGGCTAAAAAAGCACCGGTTGTGTCTCAAGGCAGACGATAGCGCACAAAGGGAATTAGGTGGCTATTTTCTATCCAGAGAGCATAATCTAAAGATGGTGTAGTCTGGACGTCAGGGAGGAAATTAAAACTAAAAGGGGGTTATTTCTATCCACTGGGTATAATCTAAATAGGGCGTCGTAAATAACTCTAGGAAGAATTAGCGCAAGCGAAAATTGCGAGGCTGGTTTTATCCGTAGATTATATGCGATTCAGCGCTTTATATCCCGGGAAGAAAGGGTTAAAGAAACGGTCTAATTCTCTGCGCAAAAGAATTGAGACGCGTTTGGAAAAGCAGAACCTGGCTGAGAGAAAGCGCAGGGGTCTGAGGAAACGAGGCCTGGTTAGAAGATAGGATTCTTCAGAAGAGGGCACCTAAGTTTACGCTATTTTCCGGCTGAACTTAAGTATAGGAAACCAAAATAAAATAAAAGGGGGCATCATTACAAAATTAATTCATATAAAAATGGAGAAAAATTTAGATTAAAAGGCCTGCTAATAAGGGGTAACACACTGTCCAAGTCGACTGGATTAAATACAGTGGGGTTGACCGCCAAACGGAACAAGAAAAGGACCTTAGCGGGAAGGAAAAATAGTTAACGCTTTTCTATCTTAAAAATATTCAGCTGGGTGCTGGAGTTGAGATATAAGACGACGATTGCATTACACAAAACCCGAGTTCAGGTCAAGACTCTGGAAAGAGAGGCTGAACTAAATTGCCGGCGTGAAGACTAGTCTGGTGTGTGTGAGAGTGTGTGTGGTGTACAAAGGCCTTGGAGAAAAGTTTTAATAGTAAGTATTAAACCGGATTTAGGGTCCTTTAAAGTGATTGCAAGTTAGGGATAATAATTACAATAAAGTCAACGGAGATTTTAGAAAGAAGCGAGAGAGATTATAATAAAAGAGGAGGAAATAACAAACGAGAACTCTAAATGAATTAATAAAAATTAGTGACAAATTGGGAAAAAAAAAAAATCTACCAAAGAAGTAACAAACTTTTATAGGTTTAAAAGGAAAAAATAGAGCAAGGTCTAAAAAAAAACTAATCAGGGAAGAAAAGCCGACGGCAAAATTTCAAATTATAAAAGAAAACTTTGGGGGTAAAATAAAAAAACAATATTAAGGAAAACCAAAGTAATTCAAATTTGGTTGGTTAAAGGAATAATTAGTGGAAAATAAAACAAGTAAATTAAGCGTTCAAGAGGCCTGTACAAGGATAGTAACAGCTGAATAAAACAAGATTAAAATTAGCAGTAGGCTATAACTCGAGCCAAAACGCAACGAGGTTTGATTAGAACTAACTATGTCCGCAGGAAAGTAAATTTATCTCAAAGTAGGTCTGGTTGTGGTGCAAGCCGGCCGCGCTTCAATTAGTCTATTAGAGAGACATTTAGAGTTTCGAGCGACATCACAAATCCACGGCTTGACATTGCCGCTGTTAGGAAAACTGTGGAAAAGACGGGAGACGTGTGAACAATTGACAGTCTCGAGAATAAATAAAAAGAACCAGAATACTACGAATCCGCAAGAAATAAGAGAAGCGGAGACAATTCTAGGAACACAGCATTAAATACAAAATAGTTGGGAAGAGTACCCGTGCCTCAGGAGGGGTGATAAGATGGGGGCTAAAAATTCAAAAATGACAGCCACTCCGACTCCGTTGGAAATTATTATTGGGAAAACCTTTACACGAAAAAACGAATTAGGAAGTATATGAAAAAGTGGCACAAAAGGACACAAGGCACCTTACAGTGGCCCCTTACGGGTAGTTTTGATCTAATGTGCTGTAACGAATTAGAAGCCAATATAAGACATTACAAAGCAAAGGATAATAGCGATAAAAGAGAAGGGAAACGAACAAAGGAGAGGTAGATATTGGCATGTTTTAAAAATGAGGCGATGAGGAAAATAACTAGAGGACAGAAAGCACAAACGGCTGAGACGGGACCTGAGAGTATTGTTAAGCCTTGTACTGAACCAACAGCTCCCCCACTTTATGCCGAAATCGCTGGACAATACCCAATAAAAGAAAAATCTGAGAAAATGGACGGAGAAATAAGTGGTAAATTCAAAATAGCTTTTACTAAACCAAGACGGGGAACTCTAGGCAGAGACTATGACAGCGACTCCAGCAGCGATTCTCCCTGTGAGAGAGAGAGCAGCTCCGAGCAGAGCGATAAGGAAGGGAAATATGCAAATGCCCGCCCACGTCATAGACAGCCGAGAGACACTTGTGATACTAAAAGCATTAAAAGAAAGTCTAAAAACCTGTACAGACCCACAGGGAGCCAGTCTCAACAAGATAGACAGGACTACAAGCAATTAACAGTGACACAAAGACTTTTAAAACAAAAAAATAAAGAAAAAAGGGAAAGTTCGGACGAAGATGACTCTCCAGCTAAGCCCAGTCCAAATGTCTCATTTCCTGAATCTAAACAAAGCCCACATAGCTCAAGCCCAAAAGACTGCAGAAGAAGAATCAAAGAGAAAGGAGAAGATTATGAAATTAAAAAACTAGCAGAGAAAGAACACAGTTTAAGAGAAAGAATAATGTCAAACTTAACTGAAGAACTTACGGCCTCACATGATAAATCACCTGACGTAAAATCTAAGCATGCAAGGGAAATGGAAGAAGTAGCAGAAGACTTACAGAAATGAGCTAAAAGGAGAATAAGTCACCTTGAAAAAACACTAGCAGATTTAGAAATGACAAGATTTGAAAATTTAAGGGATGGGATGACTCATGGAGCCAGAAAATCATACCTCCTCTCTCACAAGAGACCGAAGACAATGAGGGAGTAGGCATGCATCCCATACTGACTAAAGGCCACAATGAGCCACAATATATTCCATGGTCATTCACAGACATGATTGGTCTGGCTAATGGGCTCCCTGATTTGTCACAAGGCGCAAATAAATTTGTTTTAGATCTTGAATCGAAGACCGGGGGCTTGACGCTTTCTCTGGGGGACATTAAGGCATTGATCATGTATCTGGCAGGAAGACATGTCACTGAAGAGTTGTTTATTGCAGCTGAGTTGCCACTGGTCGTGAAAGGAAATCGGGCAGATCACATAGGCTTTAATGGACATAGAGCCAGAATCTGGGCAGAGCTCAGACGGATATTTCCTGAACGATTAGACCCATCTAAACTTGAATCAGAGAAATTAAGTGACACAGAGTGTCCATCAAAATTCCTGTTCAGTTTTCAAAAAAGATGGAGGGACGAAACTGGGAGTGCATGGAACTTAAACGAAACCACACAAAGCTTGTTCAAAGTGCTGGTTAAAAAAGCAATGCCTCATGAAGTTCAAGTTAAACTGGACTCAGTTGTAGGATTAATGAAGATGGACTGGAATCTGTTTGCGGAGCATATCATTCACCATGTGGAAGCATGTAGAAGAGAGAAGAAGAGGGAAGAAGAAGCTAGTAGAACTTTGGTAAACAAGCTAACACAGCTGCAAGTGAATGATTTGAGTAACAGAAATAAAAAGGAGAAAGCAAAACTGCAAGCTCCTATTGTGACATCAGAAAATTATCAACAGCAGCAGTCGCTACAGTCACAGATGCAGCAACGCCCAGCTGCAGCTAGGGATGTGAATAACTCTTTGTGTTCCAACCTCCTCTAGCAGGACAAGCATCACCTCAGCAAGCCAACTGGATTCAAGTCCGAGGGCCAGGGGGTTACAGAGGCGTGTCAAACCTGAGGGGCGGATACGGAGGAAGAGGCAGGCCTATGCAGCGTTCTGTGAGTACTGATTTCACTTCAGCAGGCAGGCCACATATCACAGGAGTCAGGCAACTATCTGAAGGATGCTGGACTTGTGGCCAGATGGGACACTTTCAACGAGAATGTCCAAATGGCCCTATGAGAAGGCCAGGGGGAACGTATTAGTGGTGCCCGGAGAACAAACGAGAGGAGAAAATTACCCCAGTCATATCCACCCAGTCACAAGATGAGCCAATAATTACAGTAAAAATACAAGAAAGAGACTATCAATTTATGGTTGACACAGGAGCAACCTATTCTTGTATTGGAAAAGAAGGAAGAGATATACCATTATCAGACACCAATGTAAAAACAGTAGGATTCTCCGGGAAAACACAAATTATTCCTCTCACAAAGAAAGTACAACTGACTGTGGCAGGAAGGACTATACGCACGTCCATTATTATACTCCAAAACCACTCCAATTAATATCCTGGGAAGAGATGTCTTGTGTGTACTAAAAGCTAATATTACATGTACGCAGAGAGGTCTCCAGGTAGAGTTTCAAGACGACACTGAGTATAAGATGATGTCTGCTGCAGCAATAATGAACACAAGATTGACAATCCAACCGGTTGTGTATTGGCTGAGATGGCCCAGTAACTCAAATCTCGAGCAGATGTGGATAAAAAGGAAATTTTGGATTGAAAGACAATTTGAGACTTTTCGTGTGCCAAAGACACCGCTGCATTGTACAATGATGTATGATAGAAATCAAGATAATATGGACTATGAGGACAACTGGCAAGAGCACATGAATGGCAGAAATATGTGTGTTACAAGTCAATATATATATATTGGCAAGCAGGGAGCTGTGGCGGTACCGCTTATTTCCCAATTTGAATCTTGGTTTCTGATTACGGACTCTATTCCTCATGTCACCTTAATGCTGGCAGGGGACTGGAGTCGGTGCGCTAAACCAATGATAAAAGCAGCTGTGTGCGTCACTAATTGGCTACCTACTGCAGATACAGAGGTTGATGTCTCAGAAGACTATCAGTATTATAGAATAAAAGTAGAAGCCTGTGATATAGTTCAGGCTGAAAGAGTAATAGTAGATAAAAACATTTCTAAACAACTAGTTTTATCAGAGAGACAGAACACCCTGTTAAAGCAGGTGCCAGATCAGGTCTGGTCTAAAAACAAAATGGATGTAGGATTAGTTAAATCATCGCCTCCAATAAAAATAAACATCAAACCTGGGAGTATATTGCCAAATAAAAAACAATACCCCCTAAGTCAACAAGCAGTTGAAGGTATTAGGCCAACCATTGAGGGGTTACTAGACGCAGGAGTATTAATAGAATTAAAAGGTCCTTGTAACACACCAATTTTTCCTATAAAGAAATCAAATTCAAAAGATTATAGGCTGGTACATGATTTAAGAGCAATCAATGAAATTATTGAGGATGAAAGACCCATTGTGCCTGATCCTTGCCTGATACTGTCAAATATTCCTGCTGAGTCGGAATGGTTTACTGTCATTGATCTATGCTCTGCATTTTTCAGCATCCCTTTGCATCCTGAGTCACGCTACTTGTTCTGCTTTACATTTTATGACCGAGACGGAGAGAACGAAGCCTATCCTATAGCCGACTCCCTCAAGGTCTTAAACTATCTCCATCTAAATTCAACCAGGCGCTGACTCACGATCTACAGAACTTAAACGTTGTGAGTACAGTGATCCAATATGTAGATGACCTGTTAATATGTAGCCCTACTCGGGAACAGTGTGAAAAAGATTCTATCACTGTGCTACAAACTTTAGCACATGGGGGACACAAAGTTAGTAAAGAAAAATTACAATTTTGTCAATCTGAAGTGGAATATTTAGGCCGAGTGTTAAGTGGTAACAAGAGGAAAATTGCTCCTCACATCGAGGCTATTTTAAAAGCCCGAAGCCACAGACAGTAGGGCAAATGATGACATTTTTGGGAACGGCTGGTTATAGTAGACCTTGGATTTGTGATTTTGCTCAACTAGTTGCACCATTAAGAGGTCTGATGAAGTCCGTAGGCCTGCGTGACACTCAGGCTCAATTAAAATGGAACGAAGAAGCTGACAGAGCATTCTCTGCACTAAAAGAAAGCATGCAAACAGCTCCAGCACTAGGAAATCCTGATTATAAAAAGATGTTTCATCTGTACGTAGCAGAAAAAGAGGGCTATTCATCTGCAGTTCTGATGCAGGACACAGCGGTTGGTAAACAGCCGATTGCTTATTATAGCTCAAAATTAGATACTGTTGAAGAAGGATTAGCACCATGTTACAGGTCATTAGCATCAGCTGTGACCGCATTTAAAAAGGCTTCAGTTATAACTATGGGTTTCCCAGTTACCATGTATACCAGTCATCAATTACACGTGCTACTAACAAGCCCTAAATTCGTTTTAACACAAGCTAGGAAAACAGGGTATGAAGTAATACTTTCTGCCCCTGAACTAATAATACAACGCTGTAATACCGTTAATCCAGCCACCAAACTGGTTACACCTTTAGATGGAGAACAACATGACTGTTTAAAATTAACAGACAATTTTCTAAAGCCACGGGAAGAAATGTATAATCAACCTATTGAAGCTGATTTGACATTATTTGTAGATGGATCTTGTTTTCGGGATGATAGAGGAATGCATGCAGGCTATGGTATTGTGAAATTGAATGCAGACAATAACAACTGTACAGGCCACAGGACTCCCACAGCCGTGTTCAGCTCAACTGGCTGAAATTAAAGCTTTGACTGAGGCATGTAAATTAGCTAAAGGCCTGAAAGTTAACATTTATACAGATTCACAGTACGGATACGGTGTCGCTTCATTTACACGAAGACATGGGAACAGCGTGGGTTTCAGAAGGCCGACGGAAACCTGTGATACACAGAGAAGCGATAGCGGATTTATTAGCAGCAATTAGGTTGCCGGCCAAACTCGCAGTCATCAAATGCGCCGCTCATCAAAGAGCAACAGATTTATTGAGTAAAGGCAATAATTCAGCTGACAAGATGGCAAAACTGCGGCATCTGGAGGATGCCAAGCTCCAGTGTTAAGGAGAGACGATAAGGGGCCATTAAACGACCTAGACAGCATAATTAGGGAACAGCAAGCTGCAAGTCCGTATGAGAAAGCTGAGTGGGAGCAAAAAGGAGCTGTAAAGACAGCTGTAGCAGGTTCAGATAAGACATTGTGGAGAAGCGTACAAGGTCATTTAGTACTACCAAACTCCCTAGTAGAAACTGTCCTTGAGCAAGCTCACGGTCCAGACCATAGCTCAAGATCAGAGGTTTTGAGGAAGATTCAGATAACATGGTGGGCACCGCGACTAGCCCCCACCGTGGACCAATGGTTGAGACAATGCAAGGTCTGTAATCTACATAATGTGAAAAAGGTGTTTACGTCTCCACTTGGTCACATTCCGATAATATCAGGCCCATTTGTTCATTTATATGTGGATCACATAGACATGACTGAAAGAATAAGAGGATTTAGATACATTTTGGTTGTTGTTGACAGATTTAGTAGATGGATAGAGGCAGTTCCCACAAGAAAACCTGATACGAAGTCGACTGCTCGATTTCTGTGTAAAGAAGTCTTTCCTAGATTTGGAATTCCTAAACGATTATCTAGTGACAATGGTGCTGCTTTTGCATCAGCAGTAATGCGTCAGGCAATGACAAAACTTGGGGTCAAGCAAAAGTTTGGATGCGTCTATCACCCACAGGCCCAAGGGACCGTTGAGAGAGCTAATGGTATACTGAAAGGGAAATTAGCCAAGATAATAGCAGGCAGTCAGAATAAAACTAATTGGTTAGACGCATTACCTTTAGCACTCATGTGCATGAGGTCACAGGCCAACAGGATTACACACCTGACACCACATGAGGTGTTGACAGGGAGGCCATTCCCGGTCCCGAATTATAATGGCCCAGGTGAAAACCCACCTTTGGAACAGTGTGAGAAAGGATTTATGAGTTACCTACAACATTTAACAGAAATCCATAAGATCATATTTCAACAGGTCAAAGCAGCTGGAGAAAACACAGCCGAGATAGCAGCATCACTGCAGAAGGTCAAGCCGGGAGATTGGGTATACATCAAAGTGGTCAGACGAAAGTGGGCGGAACCTAGGTGGTCCGGGCCATATCAAGTACTGTTGTCCACGGAAAATGCGGTGAGAGTTTCTGGGAAGAAAGTGTGGTATCATCTCTCGCATTGTCGACCTGCAGATGCCCCATTCAAGGTAAAGACAATTAAAACTTCTTTGAAAGAACGGGCGCAGGCCCCTGAGGAGCACAATAGTCAAATAAATAATAAAGAGCCAGTAACAAGAAGACGTTCTCAGAGACTAAAGGATAAAAACAGAACTGTGAGCAGAACAGTGGTACAGTGGAACAGAATAATCAAATAGACTTGGATAAAGGATCTGGAACTTTGTCTGTGATCAGTGATACTGATCAAAGAGGGGAAGAATAACAACAAGAATTAAAAGAAAATTTGGAGTAAAAATATTCAGAATGATGCAGATGGAAAGGAGACGGAGAAGCTATCGCTGCCTAATTGATGTGAATTATGAGACAGAAGGAGGCCAAGAAACAGGATGTTGTAATTGGGGAACAAAACTTTTTTTGACTATAGCAATAGTTATGACACTAACAGGACTGAATTATAACATAAGAAATAATGTAGAAGACAAGACTGAAATTGAACAAAGGAAATGTGCACTTGCACTAAGCGTACATGCAGCTGGGGCAGAGGAGTGGCCATTAGGAAGTAGATTAAATGTAACCTATGCAAGATCAAACACACTAAATCGAACTTGGATAACCGGACCAAATAAAACAAGCACCCATGCAGAATCAGAACAGAAGCAGTGTAGGAGAGAGGGAGCTCTCACCTTAGAGATTGAATGCACACAAGAGCAGTGTACAGATATAAAAAGGGGAATTAAGATGAACAAGGAAGAAGCCAGGAAACTAGTCAAATCTAAAAGTAAAATAGAGCATAGAGAGAGAAGAGAGGTTGATTCAGTACGACAAAATAGTGAGATGAAGAGAATTGCACAATACAACAACAATTTATTTTATCAATGGATGAAATTTTCAGCCAGACAAGTCACACAAAAGGATTGCATTACATGTTATAATTCCAAAAGACGGCCAACAGTACGACCAATTCCAGGAGTTAATACAAATGCATGTGAATCAAAAGGTGATTGTTTTGCCATGTGTGCCGAATTAGCAAGTGGAGCTAGAGGAAGTTGGTCAAATGATGTAACCATATGTCCAAGAACAATAAAATCTGAGATAGAGGCTTGGATACCCCTGTAATTGACATATCTGAAGAAATAATACATCCGCTTTTGTATCGCAAGAGGTTATTCAATTCAAGCCGCAATGTGGGCAAATGCATCTATGGATCAGAGAATTAAATGTGAATATAGGAAGTTACCAGCACGTTACAGACCAGGGTATGCAAGTGAGGCCAGATTGTATATGTGCAAAACAACTAGCAGGGCTGCCATTCAGTGTGAACAGGTCATTGAAGATGGCAGATATTTGAGGGTTATACACAATAACACATTTATTACACAGCATGGACTGCCTATGTTAGCAAGGGGAACACAGCCTTTGGCAGACATATTCTGGTTATGCGATGATATGAATAGCATAAGGGTTACTTTACCTAAAAATTGGACTGGTATTTGTGCACCTGTTATGTTAACGAGTCAGGTGGTGGTGATAGAGTTAAAAAGAAAGTATAACCTACCTAGCATTAGACAGACCAGAAGCACAGAAGGAAAATGGGAGAAAGACTCAGCCGTGTATGTTTTATGGAATCAACAGCCAGGGGGAATACCTGAAGAGCACAAAGCCATTTCTGAGGCCTGGATTATTTCTGGGGAGACGTTTGGGTGGTTACCTTGGGTAGGGCAGGCAGCTAACGCTGCAAGTGCGGCCCGTAATAGCAGATGGATTAATTACTTATGGTACAATCAACAGAGGTTTATAAACTGGACAATAGATGCTATTGAAGGGCTCGGACAACAGGTGCATGCGACATCATTAATGACATTACAAAACAGGTTTGTGTTGGATGGAATGTTAGCAGAAGAACAAGGTGTTTGTGAATTGATAGATGGAGAATGTTGTACAGCCATTCCTATGCATACAGCCGATGAGTGAAATCTTACAAAAGCTTTAAAACATTTGAGGCAATTAAGAAATGAGCATGTGTTAAGTTCTAATTGGAATACCAAACCTAAAGGGCTAGAGGAATTTACACAATGGTTAAGTCAGTTATCCTGGTCAAAGTTACTTCAAATTATAGGATTAGCACTTGGAGGGATTATATTAATAGCCATGGTTGTTTTGTGTTGTGCATTGCCGGTTATGAAACTAATTATCAGTCGAGCTACAAACATATTTCCTGGACAGTTCCCTATTTATGCCAGAGATGACATACAACTAACACACTTGGATGAGGAAGAATCTGTTTATGAAGAAATGAAGGCTTTGTCAGAATTTGGGCAAAAATAATAATGCTTGTTAGAAAAAGAAGGAAACGAAGAGGACGGAAAAATGGTTTAGATAATTGACAGTTTAATGATGAATTGCAAGAGGTTTTAAATAAATTGCCTTACGGGCCAATATTAATTAATAAATCAAAAACGTATGTACAATATCATATTATTTCGGTGCAGTCACGAGGTTATCCTTTACCTCCACCCCAGTAGAATTAATAGAATTAATTGATTGTAGAAAGTGGTTAAAACATGTTTTTACTTTGCCTTTAGGATTGATTATAGAACGAGATGAAGTTCATTTGATGTATAGATATGATATGGTTAACTCTGCTGCAGGTGCATGTACTCCTTTGTTTACTAAGGCCAAATTAGAAATAGTGACGGTAAAATTAGGACTGGACATTTTATTTAGCACACATAAGAAGTTGCAAGGGGAGGGAAAAAACCACATTAGAGACATATCAGCGGACTTTGGGAGGGAGTATGGAAACTATACAGACGTACTGAGAATATTAATAGGAGGAAAACTACAGAATTCATACAAGGACTACACAGCCGAACAAGATTCTTGGTATGAGATGCTAATTTTGTAATTTTTTCAGAAGAAAATGTCTGACCAACCACAGACTGGGGGAAGGGAAGCTGGGCGGACCAATGGAATTCTGGAATTTGGAGACGCCTTGGAATTCTCCAAATACGTCACTGGGGTTTTCTCCATCAACGCCGGACGGCTTCCCCAGCGGGTTGGGTGAGAGACCAATAGCAAACCTTGCTCCTTATATTCGTGAGGAGTCGGAGCAGGGGGACTTCGGACGGAGACGACGCTCGTGGACGGAAAGGCCAGTCGCAGAGGTGAACCCGGTGAGGGCACGGGATGACGGCACCGAGGACAACGTTCTGGACGAGGTCTGGTTCGGGAGACGCTCATATCTGTGTCGGATGAGGTTGGCGGCGCATCGGAGGTGGGGCCGAGAGAACCAGCACCAGCAGAGGCGGAGAGGCAGACGGGGCTGACGGATGAGCAGATCCTTGAGCGAATTGAACATCATTTAGCCGTATACAGAGAGCAGATGGCGGCACGAGCTGGGTCCAGTGGGTTGGACAATGTGAGGGGAAATGACGTAAGTGAACCGGACATTGTACCGGGGGGAAGGCCTGGGGAAGAAGAGGGGACGACTGAGCCGAGGCAGAGAGAAACAAGGCGTCGCTCACGTGTCCAACGCCAGAAGCGGCAAGTGATCAGAAGACAAAGAGGAATCCGCAGAGTTGTTCGTACAATGGGACAACTTCACCGAACGGCAGCAAGAATCCAAAATGAGGTTTTGCGTGCCCTGACAACAGTGCAGTCTGAGATATGGCGAGTTCGAATACGGCTCTTGGACTTTAACATCGGAGGAAACAGTGAGGATTAAGAAGAAAATCTCAGTTCTAATATAGGAGAACTGAGATGAAGTATATCTTATATTACAAATGTTTGTACTCGTATGCTTATTATATTTTAATATGAGTAATTATATTCTTATTTTGCATGCTGTAACTGTGTTAAGTGAAGGAACGACAAGTTAACCATATGAGATGATTATGGTAGAAGAAGGGAGATCTGATGGGAATTGTTTTAAGCTGAACTAGTGTAACTTGGATCTGTGTGATGATTTAATGCACATGTATTATGAACCAGTTGTAATGTTTAGCTAAAACGAGACCATAGGGTCTCGAAGAGGGGAATTGTGGTATATTTTTTATGTTATATGCTTATTTCTGTGTGCTTAGTTAGTTTTTCATTTATGCATGATGAGTTTATGTTATGTGTTTATGGTTTATACTTATGCATGGTGTGTAATCAAGTAGTGTATGTTATATTGATACATTTAGAAACATATTAATGTAAAAGAAAGAAAACTTAATGTCAGAAGAGTATGGTTTAAAACATGATAAGTTTAAAGCACACACATATTGAAGGCCCAGATAGAGACATGGGAGCCTGATGCTCAAGGTCAGAGATGAGAGAGGCCTAAGCAGGTGCAAGAGTCCCAAGGCCTTACAGAATGACATCACCGAGTTTAATAAAAATCTTCAAAGGCTCATCTAAGATCACAGAAAGAGTTATTACTAAACTGTCATCTCAAAACTGTATAAAAGGCTTACATTTTCTGTACAAAAGTTAGTAGTGCTTGGGGGATAGCCTACTCGGGTCTTGTTGTGTCGGCTGTGAGCAATAAAGACTCTAAGACATGGAAATGGCTGTGCGTTCATGACTTATTCCACACAAGTGTACCAAAGGCTGAGCGGTCAGTATTGGACACAACACATGTAGCAGCTGCATTTGGCCAAAACCTGGTCTTTTGGAGCTCTAAATGGCACTGTCATGTGTTCCCAGTGGAAATGCTTGTGTCTGGGCCCTTTGGGCAAGGTTTTAGGTGTTTCGTGTGAAAAGGTCAAAAACGGCCTTCTCTCGAGCTGAAAAGCATTTTAAAGCAATAAAAAGAAAACTGGCATTACTTTTGAACCGACGGTGATGGAGGGGAAATTCCAAGTGCCTCTTGTAGCTTGGCCCTGGCCCTACAAGGCACAGCTGCTTTGAATGCAATTGGACTTTTAGTTAGTTTGCAATACTCAAGCTTAGAACCCACATTCCAGTGTATTGTGCCTGTGTCTGAGCAGAGCCATGTAGCAGCTGCATTTGGCCAAAACCTGGTCTTTTGGAGCCTCTAAATGGCACTGTCATGTGTTCCCAGTGGAAATGCTTGTGTCTGGGCCCTTTGGGCAAGGTTTTAGGTGTTTCGTGTGAAAAGGTCAAAAACGGCCTTCTCTCGAGCTGAAAAGCATTTTAAAGCAATAAAAGAAAACTGGCATTACTTTTGAACCGAAGGTGATGGAGGGAAATTCCAAGTGCCTCTTGTAGCTTGGCCCTGGCCCTACAAGGCACAGCTGCTTTGAATGCAATTGGACTTTTAGTTAGTTTGCAATACTCAAGCTTAGAACCCACATTCCAGTGTATTGTGCCTGTGTCTGAGCAGAGCCATGTAGCAGCTGCATTTGGCCAAAACCTGGTCTTTGAGCTCTAAATGGCACTGTCATGTGTTCCCAGTGGAAATGCTTGTGTCTGGGCCCTTTGGGCAAGGTTTTAGGTGTTTCGTGTGAAAAGGTCAAAACGGCCTTCTCTCGAGCTGAAAAGCATTTTAAAGCAATAAAAGAAAACTGGCATTACTTTTGAACCGAAGGTGATGGAGGGGAAATTCCAAGTGCCTCTTGTAGCTTGGCCCTGGCCCTACAAGGCACAGCTGCTTTGAATGCAATTGGACTTTTAGTTAGTTTGCAATACTCAAGCTTAGAACCCACATTCCAGTGTATTGTGCCTGTGTCTGAGCAGAGCCATGTAGCAGCTGCATTTGGCCAAAACCTGGTCTTTTGGAGCTCTAAATGGCACTGTCATGTGTTCCCAGTGGAAATGCTTGTGTCTGGGCCCTTTGGGCAAGGTTTTAGGTGTTTCGTGTGAAAAGGTCAAAACGGCCTTCTCTCGAGCTGAAAAGCATTTTAAAGCAATAAAAACAAAACTGGCATTACTTTTGAACCGAAGGTGATGGAGGGAAATTCCAAGTGCCTCTTGTAGCTTGGCCCTGGCCCTACAAGGCACAGCTGGTTTGAATGCAATTGGACTTTTAGTTAGTTTGCAATACTCAAGCTTAGAACCCACATTCCAGTGTATTGTGCCTGTGTCTGAGCAGAGCCATGTAGCAGCTGCATTTGGCCAAAACATGGTCTTTGGAGCTCTAAATGGCACTGTCATGTGTTCCCAGTGGAAATGCTTGTGTCTGGGCCCTTTGGGCAAGGTTTTAGGTGTTTCTTGTGAAAAGGTCAAAATGGCCTTCTCTCGAGCTGAAAAGCATTTTAAAGCAATAAAAAGAAAACTGGCATTACTTTTGAACCGAAGGTGATGGAGGAAATTCCAAGTGCCTCTTGTAGCTTGGCCCTGGCCCTACAAGGCACAGCTGGTTTGAATGCAATTGGACTTTTAGTTAGTTTGCAATACTCAAGCTTAGAACCCACATTCCAGTGTATTGTGCCTGTGTCTGAGCAGAGCCATGTAGCAGCTGCATTTGGCCAAAACATGGTATTTTGGAGCTCTAAATGGCACTGTCATGTGTTCCCAGTGGAAATGCTTGTGTCTGGGCCCTTTGGGCAAGGTTTTAGGTGTTTCTTGTGAAAAGGTCAAAAATGGCCTTCTCTCGAGCTGAAAAGCATTTTAAAGCAATAAAAAGAAAACTGGCATTACTTTTGAACCGAAGGTGATGGAGGGGAAATTCCAAGTGCCTCTTGTAGCTTGGCCCTGGCCCTACAAGGCACAGCTGGTTTGAATGCAATTGGACTTTTAGTTAGTTTGCAATACTCAAACTTAGAACCCACATTCCAGTGTATTGTGCCTGTGTCTGAGCAGAGCCATGTAGCAGCTGCATTTGGCATAAACATGGTATTTTGGAGCTCTAAATGGCACTGTCATGTGTTCCCAGTGGAAATGCTTGTGTCTGGGCCCTTTGGGCAAGGTTTTAGGTGTTTTGTGTGAAAAGGTTAAAAAATGGCCTTCTCTCGAGCTGAAAAGCATTTTAAAGCAATAAAAAGAAAACTGGCATTACTTTTGAACCGAAGGTGATGGAGGGGAAATTCCAAGTGCCTCTTGTAGCTTGGCCCTGGCCCTACAAGGCACAGCTGGTTTTAATGCAATTGGACTTTTAGTTAGTTTGCAATACTCAAGCTTAGAACCCACATTCCAGTGTATTGTGCCTGTGTCTGAGCAGAGCCATGTAGCAGCTGCATTTGGCCAAAACATGGTATTTTGGAGCTCTAAATGGCACTGTCATGTGTTCCCAGTGGAAATGCTTGTGTCTGGGCCCTTTGGGCAAGGTTTTAGGTGTTTCTTGTGAAAAGGTCAAAAATGGCCTTCTCTCGAGCTGAAAAGCATTTTAAAGCAATAAAAAGAAAACTGGCATTACTTTTGAACCGAAGGTAATGGAGGGGAAATTCCAAGTGCCTCTTGTAGCTTGGACCTGGCCCTACAAGGCACAGCTGGTTTGAATGCAATTGGACTTTTAGTTAGTTTGCAATACTCAAGCTTAGAACCCACATTCCAGTGTATTGTGCCTGTGTCTGAGCAGAGCCATGTAGCAGCTGCATTTGGCCAAAACATGGTATTTTGGAGCTCTAAATGGCACTGTCATGTGTTCCCAGTGGAAATGCTTGTGTCTGGGCCCTTTGGGCAAGGTTTTAGGTGTTTTGTGTGAAAAGGTCAAAAATGACCTTCTCTCGAGCTGAAAAGCATTTTAAAGCAATAAAAAGAAAACTGGCATTACTTTTGAACCGAAGGTGATGGAGGGGAAATTCCAAGTGCCTCTTGTAGCTTGGCCCTGGCCCTACAAGGCACAGCTGCTTTGAATGCAATTGGACTTTTAGTTAGTTTGCAATACTCAAGCTTAGAACCCACATTCCAGTGTATTGTGCCTGTGTCTGAGCAGAGCCATGTAGCAGCTGCATTTGGCCAAAACATGGTATTTTGGAGCTCTAAATGGCACTGTCATGTGTTCCCAGTGGAAATGCTTGTGTCTGGGCCCTTTGGGCAAGGTTTTAGGTGTTTCGTGTGAAAAGGTCAAAAACGGCCTTCTCTCGAGCTGAAAAGCATTTTAAAGCAATAAAAAGAAAACTGGCATTACTTTTGAACCGAAGGTGATGGAGGGGAAATTCCAAGTGCCTCTTGTAGCTTGGCCCTGGCCCTACAAGGCACAGCTGCTTTGAATGCAATTGGACTTTTAGTTAGTTTGCAATACTCAAGCTTAGAACCCACATTCCAGTGTATTGTGCCTGTGTCTGAGCAGAGCCATGTAGCAGCTGCATTTGGCCAAAACATGGTATTTTGGAGCTCTAAATGGCACTGTCATGTGTTCCCAGTGGAAATGCTTGTGTCTGGGCCCTTTGGGCAAGGTTTTAGATGTTTTGTGTGAAAAGGTTAAAAAATGGCCTTCTCTCGAGCTGAAAAGCATTTTAAAGCAATAAAAAGAAAACTGGCATTACTTTTGAACCGAAGGTGATGGAGGGGAAATTCCAAGTGCCTCTTGTAGCTTGGCCCTGGCCCTACAAGGCACAGCTGGTTTTAATGCAATTGGACTTTTAGTTAGTTTGCAATACTCAAGCTTAGAACCCACATTCCAGTGTATTGTGCCTGTGTCTGAGCAGAGCCATGTAGCAGCTGCATTTGGCCAAAACATGGTCTTTTGGAGCTCTAAATGGCACTGTCATGTGTTCCCAGTGGAAATGCTTGTGTCTGGGCCCTTTGGGCAAGGTTTTAGGTGTTTCTTGTGAAAAGGTCAAAAATGGCTTTCTCTCGAGCTGAAAAGCATTTTAAAGCAATAAAAAGAAAACTGGCATTACTTTTGAACCGAAGGTGATGGAGGGGAAATTCCAAGTGCCTCTTGTAGCTTGGCCCTGGCCCTACAAGGCACAGCTGGTTTGAATGCAATTGGACTTTTAGTTAGTTTGCAATACTCAAGCTTAGAACCCACATTCCAGTGTATTGTGCCTGTGTCTGAGCAGAGCCATGTAGCAGCTGCATTTGGCCAAAACATGGTATTTTGGAGCTCTAAATGGCACTGTCATGTGTTCCCAGTGGAAATGCTTGTGTCTGGGCCCTTTGGGCAAGGTTTTAGGTGTTTTGTGTGAAAAGGTCAAAAATGACCTTCTCTCGAGCTGAAAAGCATTTTAAAGCAATAAAAAGAAAACTGACATTACTTTTGAACCGAAGGTGATGGAGGGGAAATTCCAAGTGCCTCTTGTAGCTTGGCCCTGGCCCTACAAGGCACAGCTGGTTTTAATGCAATTGGACTTTTAGTTAGTTTGCAATACTCAAGCTTAGAACCCACATTCCAGTGTATTGTGCCTGTGTCTGAGCAGAGCCATGTAGCAGCTGCATTTGGCCAAAACATGGTCTTTTGGAGCTCTAAATGGCACTGTCATGTGTTCCCAGTGGAAATGCTTGTGTCTGGGCCCTTTGGGCAAGGTTTTAGGTGTTTTGTGTGAAAAGGTCAAAATGACCTTCTCTCGAGCTGAAAAGCATTTTAAAGCAATAAAAACAAAACTGGCATTACTTTTGAACCGAAGGTGATGGAGGGGAAATTCCAAGTGCCTCTTGTAGCTTGGCCCTGGCCCTACAAGGCACAGCTGCTTTGAATGCAATTGGACTTTTAGTTAGTTTGCAATACTCAAGCTTAGAACCCACATTCCAGTGTATTGTGCCTGTGTCTGAGCAGAGCCATGTAGCAGCTGCATTTGGCCAAAATATGGTCTTTTGGAGCTCTAAATGGCACTGTCATGTGTTCCCAGTGGAAATGCTTGTGTCTGGGCCCTTTGGGCAAGGTTTTAGGTGTTTCTTGTGAAAAGGTCAAAAATGGCCTTCTCTCGAGCTGAAAAGCATTTTAAAGCAATAGAAAGAAAACTGGCATTACTTTTGAACCGAAGGTGATGGAGGGAAATTCCAAGTGCCTCTTGTAGCTTGGCCCTGGCCCTACAAGGCACAGCTGGTTTGATTGCAATTGGACTTTTAGTTAGTTTGCAATACTCAAGCTTAGAACCCACATTCCAGTGTATTGTGCCTGTGTCTGAGCAGAGCCATGTAGCAGCTGCATTTGGCCAAAACATGGTATTTTGGAGCTCTAAATGGCACTGTCATGTGTTCCCAGTGGAAATGCTTGTGTCTGGGCCCTTTGGGCAAGGTTTTAGGTGTTTTGTGTGAAAAGGTCAAAAATGACCTTCTCTCGAGCTGAAAAGCATTTTAAAGCAATAAAAACAAAACTGGCATTACTTTTGAACCGAAGGTGATGGAGGGGAAATTCCAAGTGCCTCTTGTAGCTTGGCCCTGGCCCTACAAGGCACAGCTGGTTTTAATGCAATTGGACTTTTAGTTAGTTTGCAATACTCTAGCTTAGAACCCACATTCCAGTGTATTGTGCCTGTGTCTGAGCAGAGCCATGTAGCAGCTGCATTTGGCCAAAATATGGTATTTTGGAGCTCTAAATGGCACTGTCATGTGTTCCCAGTGGAAATGCTTGTGTCTGGGCCCTTTGGGCAAGCTTTTAGGTGTTTCTTGTGAAAGGTCAAAATGGCCTTCTCTCGAGCTGAAAAGCATTTTAAAGCAATAAAAACAAAACTGGCATTACTTTTGAACCGAATGTGATGGAGGGGAAATTCCAAATGCCTCTTGTAGCTTGGCCCTGGCCCTACAAGGCACAGCTGGTTTGAATGCAATTGGACTTTTAGTTAGTTTGCAATACTCAAGCTTAGAACCTACATTCCAGTGTATTGTGCCTGTGTCTGAGCAGAGCCATGTAGCAGCTGCATTTGGCCAAAACATGGTATTTTGGAGCTCTAAATGGCACTGTCATGTGTTCCCAGTGGAAATGCTTGTGTCTGGGCCCTTTGGGCAAGGTATTAGGTGTTCTTGTTAAAATGTCAAAAATGGCCTTCTCTCGAGCTGAAAAGCATTTTAAAGCAATAAAAAGAAAACTGGCATTACTTTTGAACCGAAGGTGATGGAGGGGAAATTCCAAGTGCCTCTTGTAGCTTGGCCCTGGCCCTACAAGGCACAGCTGCTTTGAATGCAATTGGACTTTTAGTTAGTTTGCAATACTCAAGCTTAGAACCCACATTCCAGTGTATTGTGCCTGTGTCTGAGCAGAGCCATGTAGCAGCTGCATTTGGCCAAAACCTGGTCTTTTGGAGCTCTAAATGGCACTGTCATGTGTTCCCAGTGGAAATGCTTGTGTCTGGGCCCTTTGGGCAAGGTTTTAGGTGTTTCGTGAAAAGGTCAAAACGGCCTTCTCTCGAGCTGAAAAGCATTTTAAAGCAATAAAAAGAAAACTGGCATTACTTTTGAACCGAAGGTGATGGAGGGAAATTCCAAGTGCCTCTTGTAGCTTGGCCCTGGCCCTACAAGGCACAGCTGGTTTGAATGCAATTGGACTTTTAGTTAGTTTGCAATACTCAAGCTTAGAACCCACATTCCAGTGTATTGTGCCTGTGTCTGAGCAGAGCCATATAGCAGCTGCATTTGGCCAAAACATGGTCTTTGGAGCTCTAAATGGCACTGTCATGTGTTCCCAGTGGAAATGCTTGTGTCTGGGCCCTTTGGGCAAGGTTTTAGGTGTTTCTTGTGAAAAGGTCAAAATGGCCTTCTCTCGAGCTGAAAAGCATTTTAAAGCAATAAAAAGAAAACTGGCATTACTTTTGAACCGAAGGTGATGGAGGGGAAATTCCAAGTGCCTCTTGTAGCTTGGCCCTGGCCCTACAAGGCACAGCTGGTTTGAATGCAATTGGACTTTTAGTTAGTTTGCAATACTCAAGCTTAGAACCCACATTCCAGTGTATTGTGCCTGTGTCTGAGCAGAGCCATGTAGCAGCTGCATTTGGCCAAAACATGGTATTTTGGAGCTCTAAATGGCACTGTCATGTGTTCCCAGTGGAAATGCTTGTGTCTGGGCCCTTTGGGCAAGGTTTTAGGTGTTTCTTGTGAAAAGGTCAAAAATGGCCTTCTCT
Organism: Neodontobutis hainanensis; assembly: GCA_024349245.1. Taxonomy (NCBI): domain Eukaryota; kingdom Metazoa; phylum Chordata; class Actinopteri; order Gobiiformes; family Odontobutidae; genus Neodontobutis; species Neodontobutis hainanensis. The sequence continues at coordinate 22,898 of JALDNG010000523.1, forward strand.
CGAGCTGAAAAGCATTTTAAAGCAATAAAAAGAAAACTGGCATTACTTTTGAACCGAAGGTGATGGAGGGGAAATTCCAAGTGCCTCTTGTAGCTTGGCCCTGGCCCTACAAGGCACAGCTGGTTTGAATGCAATTGGACTTTTAGTTAGTTTGCAATACTCAAGCTTAGAACCCACATTCCAGTGTATTGTGCCTGTGTCTGAGCAGAGCCATGTAGCAGCTGCATTTGGCCAAAACATGGTATTTTGGAGCTCTAAATGGCACTGTCATGTGTTCCCAGTGGAAATGCTTGTGTCTGGGCCCTTTGGGCAAGGTTTTAGGTGTTTTGTGTGAAAACACCTAAACACCTAAAACCTTGCCCAAAGGTTTTAGGTGTTTAGGTGTTTTCACACAAAACACCTAAAACCTTGCCCAAAGGTTTTAGGTGTTTTGTGTGAAAAGGTTAAAAAATGGCCTTCTTTCGAGCTGAAAAGCATTTTAAAGCAATAAAAAGAAAACTGGCATTACTTTTGAACCGAAGGTGATGGAGGGGAAATTCCAAGTGCCTCTTGTAGCTTGGCCCTGGCCCTACAAGGCACAGCTGGTTTTAATGCAATTGGACTTTTAGTTAGTTTGCAATACTCAAGCTTAGAACCCACATTCCAGTGTATTGTGCCTGTGTCTGAGCAGAGCCATGTAGCAGCTGCATTTGGCCAAAACATGGTCTTTTGGAGCTCTAAATGGCACTGTCATGTGTTCCCAGTGGAAATGCTTGTGTCTGGGCCCTTTGGGCAAGGTTTTAGGTGTTTCTTGTGAAAAGGTCAAAATGGCCTTCTCTCGAGCTGAAAAGCATTTTAAAGCAATAAAAAGAAAACTGGCATTACTTTTGAACCGAAGGTGATGGAGGGGAAATTCCAAGTGCCTCTTGTAGCTTGGACCTGGCCCTACAAGGCACAGCTGGTTTGAATGCAATTGGACTTTTAGTTAGTTTGCAATACTCAAGCTTAGAACCCACATTCCAGTGTATTGTGCCTGTGTCTGAGCAGAGCCATGTAGCAGCTGCATTTGGCCAAAACATGGTATTTTGGAGCTCTAAATGGCACTGTCATGTGTTCCCAGTGGAAATGCTTGTGTCTGGGCCCTTTGGGCAAGGTTTTAGGTGTTTCTTGTGAAAAGGTCAAAATGGCCTTCTCTCGAGCTGAAAAGCATTTTAAAGCAATAAAAAGAAAACTGGCATTACTTTTGAACCGAAGGTGATGGAGGGGAAATTCCAAGTGCCTCTTGTAGCTTGGCCCTGGCCCTACAAGGCACAGCTGGTTTGAATGCAATTGGACTTTTAGTTAGTTTGCAATACTCAAGCTTAGAACCCACATTCCAGTGTATTGTGCCTGTGTCTGAGCAGAGCCATGTAGCAGCTGCATTTGGCCAAAACATGGTATTTTGGAGCTCTAAATGGCACTGTCATGTGTTCCCAGTGGAAATGCTTGTGTCTGGGCCCTTTGGGCAAGGTTTTAGGTGTTTTGTGTGAAAAGGTTAAAAAATGGCCTTCTCTCGAGCTGAAAAGCATTTTAAAGCAATAAAAGAAAACTGGCATTACTTTTGAACCGAAGGTGATGGAGGGAAATTCAAGTGCCTCTTGTAGCTTGGCCCTGGCCCTACAAGGCACAGCTGGTTTGAATGCAATTGGACTTTTAGTTAGTTTGCAATACTCAAGCTTAGAACCCACATTCCAGTGTATTGTGCCTGTGTCTGAGCAGAGCCATGTAGCAGCTGCATTTGGCCAAAACATGGTATTTTGGAGCTATAAATGGCACTGTCATGTGTTCCCAGTGGAAATGCTTGTGTCTGGGCCCTTTGGGCAAGGTTTTAGATGTTTTGTGTGAAAAGGTTAAAAAATGGCCTCTCGAGCTGAAAAGCATTTTAAAGCAATAAAAAGAAAACTGGCATTACTTTTGAACCGAAGGTGATGGAGGGGAAATTCCAAGTGCCTCTTGTAGCTTGGCCCTGGCCCTACAAGGCACAGCTGGTTTTAATGCAATTGGACTTTTAGTTAGTTTGCAATACTCAAGCTTAGAACCCACATTCCAGTGTATTGTGCCTGTGTCTGAGCAGAGCCATGTAGCAGCTGCATTTGGCCAAAATATGGTCTTTTGGAGCTCTAAATGGCACTGTCATGTGTTCCCAGTGGAAATGCTTGTGTCTGGGCCCTTTGGGCAAGGTTTTAGGTGTTTCTTGTGAAAAGGTCAAAAATGGCTTTCTCTCGAGCTGAAAAGCATTTTAAAGCAATAAAAGAAAACTGGCATTACTTTTGAACCGAAGGTGATGGAGGGAAATTCCAAGTGCCTCTTGTAGCTTGGCCCTGGCCCTACAAGGCACAGCTGGTTTGAATGCAATTGGACTTTTAGTTAGTTTGCAATACTCAAGCTTAGAACCCACATTCCAGTGTATTGTGCCTGTGTCTGAGCAGAGCCATGTAGCAGCTGCATTTGGCCAAAACATGGTATTTTGGAGCTCTAAATGGCACTGTCATGTGTTCCCAGTGGAAATGCTTGTGTCTGGGCCCTTTGGGCAAGGTTTTAGGTGTTTTGTGTGAAAAGGTCAAAATGACCTTCTCTCGAGCTGAAAAGCATTTTAAAGCAATAAAAACAAAACTGGCATTACTTTTGAACCGAAGGTGATGGAGGAAATTCCAAGTGCCTCTTGTAGCTTGGCCCTGGCCCTACAAGGCACAGCTGCTTTGAATGCAATTGGACTTTTAGTTAGTTTGCAATACTCAAGCTTAGAACCCACATTCCAGTGTATTGTGCCTGTGTCTGAGCAGAGCCATGTAGCAGCTGCATTTGGCCAAAATATGGTCTTTTGGAGCTCTAAATGGCACTGTCATGTGTTCCCAGTGGAAATGCTTGTGTCTGGGCCCTTTGGGCAAGGTTTTAGGTGTTTCTTGTGAAAAGGTCAAAAATGGCCTTCTCTCGAGCTGAAAAGCATTTTAAAGCAATAGAAAGAAAACTGGCATTACTTTTGAACCGAAGGTGATGGAGGGGAAATTCCAAGTGCCTCTTGTAGCTTGGCCCTGGCCCTACAAGGCACAGCTGGTTTGATTGCAATTGGACTTTTAGTTAGTTTGCAATACTCAAGCTTAGAACCCACATTCCAGTGTATTGTGCCTGTGTCTGAGCAGAGCCATGTAGCAGCTGCATTTGGCCAAAACATGGTATTTTGGAGCTCTAAATGGCACTGTCATGTGTTCCCAGTGGAAATGCTTGTGTCTGGGCCCTTTGGGCAAGGTTTTAGGTGTTTTGTGTGAAAAGGTCAAAATGACCTTCTCTCGAGCTGAAAAGCATTTTAAAGCAATAAAAACAAAACTGGCATTACTTTTGAACCGAAGGTGATGGAGGAAATTCAAGTGCCTCTTGTAGCTTGGCCCTGGCCCTACAAGGCACAGCTGGTTTGAATGCAATTGGACTTTTAGTTAGTTTGCAATACTCTAGCTTAGAACCCACATTCCAGTGTATTGTGCCTGTGTCTGAGCAGAGCCATGTAGCAGCTGCATTTGGCCAAAACATGGTATTTTGGAGCTCTAAATGGCACTGTCATGTGTTCCCAGTGGAAATGCTTGTGTCTGGGCCCTTTGGGCAAGCTTTTAGGTGTTTCTTGTGAAAAGGTCAAAATGGCCTTCTCTCGAGCTGAAAAGCATTTTAAAGCAATAAAAACAAAACTGGCATTACTTTTGAACCGAAGGTGATGGAGGGGAAATTCCAAATGCCTCTTGTAGCTTGGCCCTGGCCCTACAAGGCACAGCTGGTTTGAATGCAATTGGACTTTTAGTTAGTTTGCAATACTCAAGCTTAGAACCCACATTCCAGTGTATTGTGCCTGTGTCTGAGCAGAGCCATGTAGCAGCTGCATTTGGCCAAAACATGGTATTTTGGAGCTCTAAATGGCACTTTCATGTGTTCCCAGTGGAAATGCTTGTGTCTGGGCCCTTTGGGCAAGGTATTAGGTGTTTCTTGTTAAAATGTCAAAAATGGCCTTCTCTCGAGCTGAAAAGCATTTTAAAGCAATAAAAAGAAAACTGGCATTATTTTTGAACCGAAGGTGATGGAGGGGAAATTCCAAGTGCCTCTTGTAGCTTGGCCCTGGCCCTACAAGGCACAGCTGGTTTGAATGCAATTGAACTTTTAGTTAGTTTGCAATACTCAAGCTTAGAACCCACATTCCAGTGTATTGTGCCTCTGTCTGAGCAGAGCCATGTAGCAGCTGCATTTGGCCAAAACATGGTATTTTGGAGCTCTAAATGGCACTGTCATGTGTTCCCAGTGGAAATGCTTGTGTCTGGGCCCTTTGGGCAAGGTTTTAGGTGTTTCGTGTGAAAAGGTCAAAAACGGCCTTCTCTCGAGCTGAAAAGCATTTTAAAGCAATAAAAAGAAAACTGGCATTACTTTTGAACCGAAGGTGATGGAGGGGAAATTCCAAGTGCCTCTTGTAGCTTGGCCCTGGCGCTACAAGGCACAGCTGCTTTGAATGCAATTGGACTTTTAGTTAGTTTGCAATACTCAAGCTTAGAACCCACATTCCAGTGTATTGTGCCTGTGTCTGAGCAGAGCCATGTAGCAGCTGCATTTGGCCAAAACATGGTCTTTTGGAGCTCTAAATGGCACTGTCATGTGTTCCCAGTGAAAATGCTTGTGTCTGGGCCCTTTGGGCAAGGTTTTAGGTGTTTTGTGTGAAAAGGTCAAAAATGGCCTTCTCTCGAGCTGAAAAGCATTTTAAAGCAATAAAAAGAAAACTGGCATTACTTTTGAACCGAAGGTGATGGAGGAAATTCCAAGTGCCTCTTGTAGCTTGGCCCTGGCCCTACAAGGCACAGCTGGTTTGAATGCAATTGGACTTTTAGTTAGTTTGCAATACTCAAGCTTAGAACCCACATTCCAGTGTATTGTGCCTGTGTCTGAGCAGAGCCATGTAGCAGCTGCATTTGGCCAAAACATGGTCTTTTGGAGCTCTAAATGGCACTGTCATGTGTTCCCAGTGGATATGCTTGTGTCTGGGCCCTTTGGGCAAGGTTTTAGGTGTTTTGTGTGAAAAGGTCCCTTAACAATGTGGTAGCCTCTCCAATTTTAACCACACGCTTCCACATACTGTGTCGAGAAAAGGAGACCACATTTCTCTTGATCGGACCTCGGGAAGTGATTGCCAGCGCCCCCACTAGGGTGAATACATTGACAAAATGGGCATGTGGGAATCCTAAATTTTTCACCCTGGCTCCTGGAGTAGCCCTGAATCACATATCCCAAGCGCAGAGCTCTAGAGCAAAGGGGAAAAGAATTATGATCAAAAAGACACCTTTCTTGTCAGGGCATATAGCTCGTACCCTTAGTTGACCTTTTGACCCCTTACCAATGTCGTAGCCTCTCCAAATTTTCCACGCTGGCTCCTGGGGCCACCCAGAACGACATATCAAAGGTTTCTGGCTTTAGAGCAAAGGGAAAAAGTTTCATTCTCCTAAAGACACAGCTTATAACGGGTTTTGACCATTGACCCCTGAACACTATTTGACCCCTTAACATTGTCGTAGCCTCTCCAAATTTTGCACGCTGGCTCCTAGGGCCACCCAGAACGACATATCAAAGACGACATTTCACTTGATCGGACCTCGGGAAGTGACCGCCAGCATGCATTTATGTAATGTTATCACCTCAAAAAAACTTGATGCAGTTAGTGAAGGTTTGGAGTCTGGACCTAATGGATTCATTTAATGTTTCATTGTTTATGTATGGGCCAAAGTACTCAGTAGAAAACAAGAAGAAAGTTATTATTCTAAATTTTCTTTATGGAATAGTAAAGTTGGCAACTTGGTGTACTAGAAAAAAACAAAGTTGAAGAAAGTGCGTCTATTGATCCTATTTTATTGACAAAATGTTTTGTAAAAAAAAGGTTAAAGGTAGACCATCTTTTTTATAGCATAACACAGAATGTTTAGTCTTTTTTCATTTTTGGGGCTTTAAAAACTTTATGTGTGAGCCTGATGGGAATGAAAGTTTTAATCTAAACATTCTCTAATGTGAATATGAATGAAAATAAAAGTGGAATTGGTAAATGGGGGAGATTTTGGGAAAAAAAAAAAAAAATGAAAAGATTTTTTTTTGAGGTTGTAAATATTTATGTAAAAAACTCCCAATTGTTATTTTAGTAATAAAGGCATTGTCAAATGTCAAAATGTCTCTGCCTCCTCTGATCTCTCTCTGGCCTCTGCCTCCTCTGGTCTCTTTGTGGCCTCTGCCTTCTCTGGTCTCTCTCTGGCCTCTGCCACATCTAGTCTCTCTGCCTTCTCTGTCTCCTCTAGTCTCTCTGTGTCCTCTATCTGCTCTGGTCTCTCTGTTGCCTCTGCCTCCTCTGGTCTCTTTGTGTCCTCTGCCTTCTCTGGTCTCTAAGCCTCCTCTGCATCCTCTCATCTCTCTGCCTCCTCTGGTCTCTCTGTCTTTCTGCCTGCTCTGATCTCTCGGTGGCCTCTGCCTCCTCTGGTCTCTGCCTCGTTTCCTCCTCTGGTCACTCTGTGGCCGCTGCCTCCTTTGGTCTCTCTGTTGCATCTGCCTTTTCTGGTCTCTCTGCCTCCTCCTCCTCTTCTGGTCTCTCTGTGGCCTTTGCTTCCTCTGGTCTCTTTGTGGCCTCTGCCTTCTCTGGTCTCTCTGCCTCCTCTGCATCCTCTGGTCTCTCTGCCTCCTCTGGTCTCTCTGTCTTTCTGCCTCCTCTGAACTCTCGATGGCCTCTGCCCCCTCTGGTCTCACTGTGGCCTCTGCTTCCTCTGGTCTCTCTGTGGCCTCATGCCTTCTCTGGTCTCTTTGTGGCCTCTGCCTTCTCTCGTCTCTCTGCCTCCTCTGGTCTCTCTGTCTTTCTGCCTCCTCTGAACTCTCGATGGCCTCTGCCCCCTCTGCTCTCACTGTGGCCTCTGCCTCCTCTGGTCTCTCTCTGGCCTCTGCCTCCTCTGGTCTCTTTGTCTCCTCTTCCTCCCCTGCTCTAACTGCCTCCTCTGGTCTCTCTCTGGCCTTTGCCTCCTCTGGTCTCACTGTGGCCTCTGCCTTCTCTGATCTCTCTGTGGCCACTGCCTCCCCTGGTCTCTCTGTATCATCTGCCTTTTCTGTTCTCTCTGCCTCCTCTGCCTCCTCTTGTCTCTCTATGGCCTCTGCCTCATCTGGACTCTCTGCCTCCTCTGGTCTTTCTGTGGCCTCTGCCTCCTCTGGTCTCTCTGCCTAATCTGCTTCCTCTGGTCTCTCTGTGGCCTCTGCCTTCTCTGGTCTCTCTGTCTCCTCTGCCTCCTCTGGTCTCTCTACCTCCTGTGCCTCCTCTGGTCTGTCTGTGTCCTCTGCCTCCTCTCGTCTCTCTGTGGCCTCTGCCTCCTCTGGTCTCTCTGTCTCCTATAACTCCACTGGTCTCTCAGTGGCCTTTGACTCCACTCTCTCTCTGTGGCCTCTGCCTCCCTGCTCTCTCTCTGGCCTCTGCCTCCACTAGTCTTTCTGACTTATATGTCTCCTCTAGTCTCTCTGTCGCCTCTGCCTCCTCTGGTCTCTCTGTGGCCTCTGCCTCCTCTAATCTCTCTGCCTTCTCTGCCTCCTCTGGTCTCTATGGCCTCTGCCTTTACTGGACTCTGTATGGCCTCTGCCTCCACTGGTCTCTCTGTGACTTATGCCTCGTCTGGTCTCTCTCTGGCCTCTGCCTCCTCTGGTCTCTCTGCCTCCTCTGCCCTCTCTGCTCTCTCTGTGGCCTCTGACTCCTCTGGACTCTCTTCCTCCTCTGGTCTTTCTGTGGCCTCTGCTTCCTCTAGTCTCCTGCCCTGCCTCCTCTGAACTCTCGGTGGCCTCTGCCTTCTCGGTCTCTCTGCCCCGTTGCCTCCTCTGGTTACTCTGTGGCCTATGCCTCCTCTGGTCTCTCTGCGGCCTCTGCCTCCTCTGGTTACTCTGTGGCCTATGCCTCCTCTGGTCTCTCTGCGGCCTCTGCCTCCTCTGGTCTCTCTGTGAACTTTGCCTCGCCTGATCTCTCTGTGGCCTCTGCCTCCTCTCGTCTCTCTGTGTCGCCTGCCTCCACTGGTCTCTCTGCCTTCTCTGCCTCCTCTGCTCTCTCTACCTCCTCTGGTCTCTCTGTGAACTCTGCCTCTTCTGGTCTCTCTGTGGCCTATTCCTCCTCTGGATTCTCTGTGGCCTCTGCCTCCTCTGGTCTCTCTGTCTCCTATGCCTCCACTGGTCTCTCAGTGGCCTTTGACTCCACTCGTCTCTCTGTGGCCTCTGCCTCCTCTGCTCTCTCTCTGGCCTCTACCTCCACTAGTCTCTCTGACTTATCTGTCTCCTCTAGTCTCTCTGTCGCCTCTTCCTCCTCTGGTCTCTCTGTGGCCTCTGCCTCCTCTAGTCTCTCTGCCTTCTCTGCCTCCTCTTGTCTCTCTGTGTCCTCTGCCTCCTCTCGTCTCTCTGTGGCCTCTGCCTCCTCTGGTCTCTCTGTCTCCTATAACTCCACTGGTCTCTCAGTGGCCTTTGAGTCCACTCGTCTCTCTGTGGCCTCTGCCTCCCCTGCTCTCTCTCTGGCCTCTGCCTCCACTAGTCTCTCTGACTTATCTGTCTCCTCTAGTCTCTCTGTCGCCTCTGCCTCCTCTGGTCTCTCTGTGGCCTCTGCCTCCTCTAATCTCTCTGCCTTCTCTGCCTCCTCTGGTCTCTCTATGGCCTCTGCCTTTACTGGACTCTGTGTGGCCTCTGCCTCCACTGGTCTCTCTGTGACTTATGCCTCCTCTGGTCTCTCTCTGGCCTCTGCCTCCTCTGGTCTCTCTGCTCTCTCTATGGCCTCTGACTCCTCTGGACTCTCTTCCTCCTCTGGTCTTTCTGTGGCCTCTGCTTCCTCTAGTTTTCCTGCTTCTGAAGAGTGCAGTCGCACCTCTGCTTGCTCCTGCCAGCTTTACTTTTCTCTTTAGTTATCTCCACATTTAGGATCAACTTTTTACATTGCTTTTTACTTTCTTTTAACTGGATTTTTATGTTTTTATGTTCTTACTTATTTTTTACTTTTTAAACAACACGTTGGACCTGTTGAGCGACTGGAGTCTTAGTATCTATTTTTCAACATGTCTGGGATAAAAACAACTACTGCAAACTCTTTCTGCCAAAATTGTTGGAAATACCAACAAGAAATCAGTGTGCTACAAACAAAGATTTTTGCTTTGGAATCTGAAAGAGGACTTCAGGATACAATCCCGATCACACAATGTGGTAAGACTGTGAATTTAAACTTGGAAGATACAGTGTCATTCCCAAAGCTGAACAAAGCAAAGGGATTTAAACAAAATGATGGCACCTGGCATAAACTTGGTGCCCAGCCAAAGCAGCACTGGATAAGAAAAAAGAATGCTGGCATCACAAGAGCACTTGTAGCATCACCAGACATCCAGCTAAAAACAGATTTGAATCACTGATGAATGAACCAGAAAACTCTTCTTTAACTGTAAAACATGGAGGAAATAAAACTTTGTCTATGGAAAACGGGATACACAAAATCTGTGGAAAAGCACCAGGCTAACAGAGACAGAGAATCTATGCCAAAAGTGAAGGACAGAGATATCCTGTTGCTGGGAGACGGTGCTGTCAGGGACATAAACTATAGTTGTTTTGTTACATGCAGCTATCCAAGTGCTATGGTCCCTGATATAACAGCACTCCTCCCCCAAGTCCTGTCCAAACACACAGGCATTAAACAGCTGATTGTACATGTGGGTGCAGTTGACACCAGGAAGGGAGAATCAGAGGTTTTAAAAAAGGATTTCTCCAGGCTTTTAAATAAACTTGAAAATCTGGAAGTGCAATCCTTTATCAGTGGACCACTCCCAAACATTGACAGAAGGATCAATGAATTCAGTCGGCTGCTTGCATTAAATACATGGCTGTCCAAGACCTGCGAGACAAGAGGAGTACACTTTATTGATAACTTCAACTTGTTTTGGCAACGTAGACCTGTTTAAAGGAAAGGGCCCACACCTGAACAGAGGAGGGTCAGGAGGCTAACAGATAATCTCCTGCACTCCCTGAGACACCTAAATGGTTCTGGTCGCACTCTTAAACAAAGAAAGAGTCTTCTGAGAAGCCATCAGCCACTGAATGAGAAAAACACTCCAGCCTCACCAACCAAAGATCCTCCTCTGACTGGACCACCATCAACACCTGCACTACTGAAATGGACCCCCAATAGGACCCTGGACCCCCCCAGTAACATCAACACCTTCTGCGGACCTCACCATCTCTGTCCCATCCCCGGATTCACCAATGGGATTTCCAGATCACCTGGAAATGTTGGTAAAATCTGGAACTAAGTTGATACCCCTCACACCTAACTTGGCCAGGTCACGGGTTCTATCATCTCCATCTTGGCCAGAACAAATGAGACCCCCGATAGGTGTCCAATGCACCCCTGTCAGACCCTCCACCCCCTCCCAGACCAGCTCCAAAAGCCTTGACTAGCATCAAGGCTACTATCAGCGATTAGGACAGTGAGGGCCTCTGCTGTTCCAGGACTTTTTGTCATCATAAAACACTTATCAACCCGAGGCCCTGTGAGAGAACACTCCCCCCCAGCTCCATAGCTACAGTCAGAAGTCGCAGATTGGAGAAGAGAGGAGGGCTGGAGCTGGAGGGGGGCGCTGTTCTGTGGCGACCTGCAGCTCGTGTGCGTGTCGCGTGTCGGTCTGTTTTAACGTTTTAACGTCTTTTAGCAGTCTTTTAGCCACCTGGAAGATGATATTTTTATGTTGTTGTTTTTATTAATGACTCCTGAGCACTTGAGGAATGGAAGTCACTTTTTATGCCCTGTTTTTATTGGTTATTTTAAACTTTGTTTGGAGTCAGCAGTCACAAACATTCAGATACTCGTGATTTCCTACTGGCATTACAATGGAGCTACCTGCACAGTATGTCGGACTCCAGTGTCAATACACAGACTATGAATCTTCCTCTGGAATTACGAAATGTGCACAACAAAAACTCTACAAAACCAGTTAAAAGGTAGAAAGCGAGGAAAACGGGCGGCGTGAAAAACGAACCCGAAGCTGCAGCGGAAAAACATCCCGTTGCCCTCAATCATCATGGCTAACACGCAGTCTCTGAGGAATAAAATAGGCGAACTACAGGGAAATGTGAGCCATCTGCGGGACTACAGGGATGTGTGTCTTATGGCTTTTACGGAGACCTGGTTAAATGAAGCGGACGCTGACTCAGCGTTGGAAATAAGCGCTTTGGCGCTCCTCTGCGCCTGGATCGGGACCGAGAGGTGACACACAAAACACTGGGAGGAGGGGTATGTCTCTACATAAACCAGAGATGGTGCAGTAACATTACTGTAAGAGAGCAGATGTGTCTCCGGACATCGAACTCCTGTCCGTGTCTTTAAGGCCGTTTATCTCCCGAGAGAGTTCCCCAGATATTTGTGACTGTTGTTTATATCCACCCTAAGGCTGATGCTAAGTCTGCGGCTGACATTGTTTTTAAAACTATAAATAAGCTTCAGTCTATCTCACCTGCTGCTCCCAATTTTATACTCGATTTTAACCACTGTAATTTAAAGAAAACCCTGAACAGTTTTTATCAGTATGTCAAATGTCCAACACGTCACAATAAAACCCTGGACCTGTGCTACGGCTCCATTAAAGGGGCTTACATCTCGAAAGCAGGACCTGCACTGGGCTCCTCTGACCACCACACAGTCCACCTTCTGCCCGCCTACACCTCGGTGCTGAGGAGGGAAAAGCCTGTTAGGAAACAGGTAAAGGTGTGGACTGAGGACAGCTCTCTGGCGCTGCAGTGCTGCTTCGAGTGCACAGACTGGACAGTGTTTCAGAACTCTTGTTCTGACATAGATGAACTGACTGATGTTGTCTGCAGTTACATCTCCTTCTGTAAAGACTCAGTTCTCCCAAACAGGGAAGTCAAGGTGTATCCTAATAACAAACCATGGATTTCCAAGGACATGAAAGATCTGCTTATCAAAAGGAAAACTGTATTTAACGAAGGTGATGTGAATGCAGAAAGGGTTGTGAGAAAGGAGATCAGGGCTGAAATTAAAAAAGCCAAATTGAGATATAAGGATAAGATTGAGGCTGAACTAAGAAGTAACAACTTAAAAAGAACCTGGAATGGTATGAAAACAATGATTGGGTCACATGATAAAGTCAGCAGAGTTGCACTTGATGGTTTTAATTCTGATAAACACTTGGCAGATGAACTAAATGTATTTTATACACGGTTCAACACAGTGGATTTTAATGATAAGATTGACGACATCAGGGCAATGACTCGAGCCTCTCCATCAGTGTCTATTGAGGTAAACACTGTGCCTAAATTGTTCTGCCACACCAAACCCAAAAGCCCAGGGCCAGACAACATCTGTGGACAGACATTAAAAAAGTGTGCTTACCAACTTTGTGGCATCTTCCAACATATTTTTAATCTGTCTTTACTACAACAGAAGGTCCCCAAAATTTGGAAGCACTCAGTCATTGTGCCCTTGGCGAAGTGCAACACTCCTAAAGCCTTGAATGATTTTAGACCAGTTGCTCTGACCTCCTTGGTTATGAAAACTTTTGAAAAATAATTAAAGACATGGTGCTACTGCAGGTCAGGGAACAGCTAGACCCATTGCAGTTTGCTTACAGGTCTGAGAGAGGAGTGGAGGATGCTGTCATCATACTGTTGCACTTTATTCTTAAACATCTGGATGGAGCCAAGACACATGCCAGACTTTTATTTGTTGATTTTACTTCTACTTTTAACACCATTCAGCCATTCCTGCTGGCAGAGAGACTTATGGCTGATTTTAACCTTGATTTTAACTTGGTTGGTTGGATATTGGACTTTTATTAGACAGACCTCAGTGTGTTAGAGTGAATGGTATTTTATCTGATGTGCTCTATTCCTCTACTGGTTCACCCCAAGGCTGCTGTCTCTCCCCTCTTCTGTACATTCTGTACACAAACCAGTGTCGCAGTGTGTACAAGGATAGACACATTTTAAAGTTTGCAGATGACTCAATCATCAGCCTGCTCAGAGGGGATTAACAGGATCATGGGCCAGTCCTTAATGACTTTGTTCAGTGGTGTGACCGTTCATTTTTACATATGAATGTGTTAAAAACAAAGGAAATTAAAATAGACTTCCGAAATCACCACCTTGCCCCAGAGCCACTGTCATCAAGAACACAGACATTGAACTGGTCGACAGCTACAAATATCTCGGAGTCATTCTGGACAATAAACTGTGTTTTGAGCCTTGGGTGGATGCTGTTTCTAAAAAAGTCCAACAACGATTATACTTCCTGAGGAAGATGAACAGTTTTAATGTATCCACTGAAATGATGACACTGTTTTATCGTGCTTTTATTGAATCGGTTTTATCCTTCAGTATTGCTGCCTGGTTTGGAAGCCTCTCCCTGACCAACAAAAACAGACTGGGTAGTCTGGTTAAAGTGGCCAGTAAGATTTCGGGACGAGTCAGGCTCAGCTGAAGGACATTTACAGCCGACAGGTGCAGAGGAAGGCTGGTGCTATAGCGCAGTCCCAAGACCATCCCCTCAGAGGGAGTTTGAGCTGCTGCCCTCCGGCCGGCGCTACAGAGCTCTGGGCTGTAGGACTAAAAGATTAAATATGTCGTTTTTACCGACAGCTGTGAGGCACTTAAATGGCACCTAGCACTTTATAATCATTTTGCACAACAATAATTGCTTGTTTGCACAATGTTTTTATTCATGTTTTAATTCCATTTTGCACATTTTTATCTTGGTTTTTAGTGATTTCCATTGTTGATCCTGCTCTTGAGTTGTTGAAGTGTAATTCTATGTTGTATGTTTTTTAAGGAGCATGATGCTGCAAAATTAATTTCCCCAAGAGGGACAATAAAGAAAACTTTGAACTTTGAACTTTGAACTTTGAGAATAACAGTTAGTTTCAGACAAACCTGATTCAAATTCCCTGCAAACAGATAAAGTCTAGTCCTGCTCAAACAGACTTGAAACTTGCAGTGTTCAATGTCAGGTCTTTGGGAAACAAATCTTTTTTAATTAATGATTTTATAATTTCAAATAAGCTTGATTTTATGTTTTTAACAGAAACATGGTTAGACAGTAAGACTGGAAATGCTGTCCTTATTGAATCCACCCCATCGAATTTCACATTTTTATCCAAAATGCGGAAAACAAAAGGGTGGTGGTGTTTGTGCTATTTTTAGGGATAATATTCTTATCCAGAAACTATCACTTGGGAGTTTTCATCATTTGAGTATGTGGCATTCAAAATGGAGTTGAGGTTTTCTCCATCTATTTTATATGTTGTTCTTTACAAACCACCCCAACAATGTCATGATTTTATTGATGAGTTTACTGAAATGCTTTCGGTTATCTGCACAGAATATGAACAAATAATCATATCAGGTGATTTTAACGTGCATGTGGATAATGTTTCTGACAGAAATGCCAAAGAACTTTCTACTATTCTTGATACTTTTGGTCTTTGTCAGCATGTTAATGAGCCGACCCATAACAGAGGTCACACTCTGGACCTGGTCATTACAAAGGGTGTCCATATTTCAGATGTCACTGTGATTGATGTTGCTCTGTCTGATCATTCTTGTGTCTTTTTCCATCTGTCCATGATTCCAAAAGCTGCTGCTGGACCTACAGTTGTTCAGAAGAGACACATTAATGATAACACCAGAACACAGTTTATGGAGGCAATCAGGTTTGAAAATGCCTCATCAGGTCAAGTTGATGATTTAATGAATTGTTATACTTCAGGTGTTTTAAATGTTATGGACGCCATTGCTCCTGTTAAGGTTAAAGTGATGAAGCGGCAGAAGGCTTCGTGGAGCAATGCTCCTTCTGTCAGGGCACAGAAAAGGGAATGCGAAAAGCCGAAAGAAAATGGCGTAAATTTAAACTCTTAATTCATTATGAGGTATACAAAGAAAATCTGCATGTTTTCAATCAAACTTTGAAAAAGCAAGAGAAATATTCTTCTCAGAGCTCATCAACCACAGCAGTAACAACTCACGTGTCCTGTTTGCTACAGTGAACAGATTAACAAACCCTCCAACTCCATTTCCTCCAGAATTAGTTTCCAACACTAAATGCAATGAGTTTGCATTGTTTTTTAACGACAAGGTTCAAGGCATTAAACATGCGATACAGTCCAAAGGGCAAACAACAACACTGCAGCCACATAGGAGACCTTTGTTTGAGTTTACACATTTTACACCCATTAATGACAGAACAATTGAAAAACTGTCTCCAGCCTGAGTTCATCCACCTGCTGCCTCGATGTTTTACCCACTAGATTTCTAAAATCAGTACTAAGCAGTTTGTTACCACAACTCACTAATATAGTCAATAATTCCTTACAGTTTGGAACATTTCCAAGGGCCTTAAAACTGCTGTCATCAAGCCTCTCCTAAAGAAGAGAAGTCTTGATGCTACAGTGCTCAACAACTATCGCCCATATCAAACCTGCCATTTTTAGGGAAAGTCATCGAAAAGTTGTATATCAGCAACTTAATGACTTTCTATTGCTTAACAACTGCTTTGATCCTTTTCAGTCAGGTTTTAGGCCCCATCACAGCACTGAGACTGCACTTATCAAAGTCACAAATGACATCCGTCTGAACACTGACGCGGCAAAGTCTCTGTCTTAGTTCTGTTGGACTTGAGTGCTGCGTTTGATACAGTGGACCATGAAATCCTGTCACAAAGATTAGATGAATGGATAGGTATCTCTGAAACTGCTCTTAAATGGTTTCAGTCCTATCTTGAAGACAGGAAGTACTTTGTTTCGTTGGAAACTGTGTATCAGACCAAATGGCCCTGACATGTGGGGTTCCACAGGGGTCTATCTTGGGACCTCTATTATTCAATCTTTACATGCTTCCTTTAGGCCAGTTAATACACAGCTGTGGTGTATCCTACCATAATTATGCAGATGACACTCAGATTTACATTTCACTCACAGCAGGTGAAAATGGACCAATGCTTTTCATTGTGTCACTGCATCGAACAGATTGATGTGTGGATGCAAAATAATTTTCTCCAACTGAACAGAAACAAGACTGAAATAATTATCTTTGGACCACAGAAACAAAGAGAAAATGTCAGCAGTCACCTCGAGTCTCTTTCTCTAAAATCTAAAAACCAGGTTAGAAATCTAGGGTCATCATGGACTCAGACTTGAATTTCCAGAGTCACATTAAGTCAATTACATCATCTGCATTTTATCACCTTAAAAATATTTCCAGAGTCAAAGGCATAATGTCTCAACCAGACTTAGAGAAACTTATTCATGCTTTTATCTCCAGCAGGTTAGATTACTGTAACGGCCTGCTCACTGGTCTCTCAAAACGAGGGTTAAGACAGCTGCAGCTTATTCAGAACGCTGCTGCTCGGGTTCTAACTAACACCAGGAAGTACAACCACATCAGTCCAGTTTTAAAATCTCTGCACTGGCTTCCTCATGCTCAGAGGATAGACTTTAAAACAGCACTACTGGTTTACAAGTCTCTAAATGGTTTAGCACCAGAATATATTTCTGAAATGCTAGTAGCTTATGAGCCTCCTCGGACTCTAAGAACATCTGGGACAGGCCTTCTGCTCGTGCCCAGAGTTAGAAGTAAACAGGGTGAAGCAGCGTTTAAGTTTCTTCTTTTATAATGCTTTTAATCTTTCTTATGTTTCCAAATCTAAATCTTGTAAATTGTCTTTTATTTCTGTAAAGCACTTTGAGTTACCCAGTGTATGAATTGTGCTATATAAATAAAATTGCCTTGCCTTGCCTTGCCTAGTCTCCCTGCCCCGTTGCCTCCTCTGAACTCTCGGTG
Organism: Neodontobutis hainanensis; assembly: GCA_024349245.1. Taxonomy (NCBI): domain Eukaryota; kingdom Metazoa; phylum Chordata; class Actinopteri; order Gobiiformes; family Odontobutidae; genus Neodontobutis; species Neodontobutis hainanensis. The sequence continues at coordinate 39,752 of JALDNG010000523.1, forward strand.
GCCTCTGCCTTCTCTGGTCTCTCTGCCCTGTGCCTCCTCCTCTGGTTACTCTGCTCTCTACCTCCTCTGGTCTCTCTGTGAACTCTGCCTCCTCTGGTCTCTCTGTGGCCTATGCCTCCTCTGGATTCTCTGTGGCCTCTGCCTCCTCTGGTCTCTCTGTCTCCTATGCCTCCACTGGTCTCTCAGTGGCCTTTGACTCCACTCATCTCTCTGTGGCCTCTGCCTCCTCTGCTCTCTCTCTGGCCTCTACCTCCACTAGTCTCTCTGACTTATCTGTCTCCTCTAGTCTCTCTGTCACCTCTTCCTCCTCTGGTCTCTCTGTGGCCTCTGCCTCCTCTAGTCTCTCTGCCTTCTCTGCTTCCTCTTGTCTCTCTGTGTCATCTGCCTTTACTGGACTCTCTGTGGCCTCTGCCTCCACTGGTCTCTCTGTGACTTATGCCTCCTCTGGTCTCTCTCTTGCCTCTGCCTCCTCTGGTCTCTCTGCCTCCTCTGCCTCCTCTGGTCTCTCTGTGACCTCTGCCTCCTCTGGTCTCTCTGTGGCCTATGCCTCCTCTGGTCTCTCTGTGGCCTCTTCCCCCTCTGGTCTAACTGTGGCCTTTGCCTCTTCTGCGCTCTATATCTCCTCTGCCTCCTCTCTCTCTGTGGCCTCTGCCTCCTCTGGTCTGTCTGTGGCCTCTGCCTCCTCTGGACTCTCTGTCTCCGCTGCTCTAACTGTCTCCTCTGGTCTCTCTGTCTTTCTGCCTCCTCTGAACTCTTGATGGCCTCTGCCCCCTCTGTTCTCACTGTGGCCTCTGCTTCCTCTGGTCTCTCTGTGGCCTCTGCCTCCTCTGGTCTCTATGTGGCATCTGCCTTCTCTGGTCTCTCTGCCTCCTCTGCATCCTCTCGTCTCTCTGCCTCCTCTGGTCTCTCTGTCTTTCTGCCTCCTCTGAACTCTCGTTGGCCTCTGCCCCCTCTGCTCTCACTGTGGCCTCTGCCTCCTCTGGTCTCTCTCTGGCCTCTGCCTTCTCTTGTCTCTCTGCCTCCTCTGCCCCTCTGGTCTCTCTGCCTCCACTGGTCTCTCTATTGCCTCTGCCTCCTCTGGTCTCTCTTTTGCCTCTGCCTCCTCTGGTCTCTTTGTCTCCTCTTCCTCCTATAGTCACGCTATGGCCTCTGCCTCCTCTGGTCTTTCTGCCTCCTCTGCCTCCCTGCTCTAACTGCCTCCTCTGGTCTCTCTGTGGCCTCTGCCTCCTCTGGTCTCTCTGTGGCCTCTGCCTTCTCTGATCTCTCTGTGGCTGCTGCCTCCCCTGGTCTCTCTGTGTCATCTGCCTTTTCTGTTCTCTCTGCCTCCTCTGCCTCCTCTGGTCTCTCTATGGCCTCTGCCTCCTCTGGACTCTCTGCCTCCTCTGGTCTTTCTGTGGCCTCTGCCTCCTCTGGTCTCTCTGTCTCCTCTGCCTCCTCTGGTCTCTCTACCTCCTCTGCCTCCTCTGGTCTGTCTCTGTCCTCTGCCTCCTCTCGTCTCTCTGTGGCCTCTGCCTCCTCTGGTCTCTCTGTCTCCTATGCCTCCACTGGTCTCTCAGTGGCCTTTGACTCCACTCGCCTCTCTGTGGCCTCTGCCTCCTCTGCTCTCTCTGGCCTCTGCCTCCACTAGTCTCTCTGACTTATCTTTCTCCTCTAGTCTCTCTGTCGCCTCTCCTCCTCTGGTCTCTCTGTGGCCTCTGCCTCCTCTAATCTCTCTGCCATCTCTGCCTCCTCTAGTCTCTCTATGGCCTCTGCCTTTACTGGACTCTCTGTGGCCTCTGCCTCCACTGGTCTCTCTGTGATTTATGCCTCCTCTGGTCTCTCTCTCGCCTCTGCCTCCTCTGGTCTCTCTGCATCCTCTGCCCTCTCTGCTCTCTGTGGCCTCTGTCTCCTCTGGACTCTCTTCCCCCTATGGTCTAACTGTGGCCTTTGCCTCTTCTGCGCTATATATCTCCTCTGCCTCCCCTGGTCTCTCTGTAGCCTCTGCCTCCTCTGGCCTCTCTAGTCTCTCTGCCTCCACTAGTGTCTCTATTGCCTCTGCCTCCTCTGGTCTGTCTGTGGCCTCTGACTCTTCTGGTCTCTTTCTCTCCTCTGCCTCCTCTAGTCACTCTGTGGCCTCTGCCTCCTCTGGACTCTCTGCCTCCTCTGGTCTCTCTTTGGCATCTGCCTCCTTTGGTCTCTCTGCCTCCGCTTCTCTAACTGCCTCCTCTGGTCTCTCTGTGGCCGCTGCCTCCTCTGGTCTCTCTGTGGCATCTGCCTTTCTGGTCTCTCTGCCTCCTCTGCCTCCTCTGGTCTCTCTGTGGCCTCTGACTCCTCTGGTCTCTCTGCCTTCTCTGCCTCCTCTGCTTTAACTTCCTCCTCTGGTCTCTCTGTCTCTCTGCCTCATCTGGTCTCTCTGTGGCCTCTGCCTCCTCTGGTCTTTCTGCTTCCGTTGCCTCCACTGGTCTCTCTATTGCCTCTGCCTCCTCTGGTCTCTCTGTGGCCTATGCCTCCTCTGGTCTCTCTGTCTCTCTGCCTCATCTGGTCTCTCTGTGGCCTCTGCATCCTCTGGTCTCTCTGAAGCCTCTGCCTTCTCTGCTCTCTCTGTGGCCGCTGCCTCCTCTTGTCGCTCTGTGGCATTTGCCTTTTCTGGTCTCTCTGCCTCCTCTGCCTCCTCTGGTCTCTCTGTGACCTCTGCCTCATCTGGTCTCTCTATAGCCTCTGTCTCCTCTGGACTCTCTGCCTTCTCTGCATCCTCTAGTCTCTCTGTGGCTTTTGCCTCCTCTTGTCTCTCTGTCTTTCTGCCTCCTCTAGTCACTGTGTGGCCTCTGCCTCCTCTGGACTCTCTGCCTCCTCTAGTCTTTCTGTGACACTTCCTCCTCTAGAGTCTCTGCCTCCCCTCTTCCTCTCGTCTCTCTGTCTCGCCTCTGCCTCCTCTGGTCTCTCTGCCTCCTCTGCCTCCTCTGGTCTCTATGTGGCCTCTGCCTCCTCTGGTCTCTCTGTGGCCTCTGTCTTCTCTTGTCTCTCTGCCTCCTCTGCCCCCTCTGGTCTCTCAATCTCTACTGGTCTCTCTATTGCCTGTGCCTCCTCTGGTCTCTCTGTTGCCTCTGCCTCCTCTGGTTTCTCTGCCTCCTCTGCTTCCTCTCGTCTCTGTGGCCTCTGCCTCCTCTGCTCTCTGTCTCCCTGCCTCCACTGGTCTCTCTGCCTTCTCTGCCTCCTCTGATCTCTCTACCTCCACTGGTCTCTCTGTGACCTCTGCAATCCTCTCTGGTCTCTCTGTGGCCTATGCCTCCTCTGGATTCTCTCATGGCCTATGCCTCCACTGGTGTCTCTGTCTCCTCTGCCTCCTTTCATCTCTCTGTGGCCTCTGCATCTTCTGTTCTCTCTGTGGCCTCTGCCTCCTCTTGTCTCTCTGTTCCTCTGCCTCCTCTGGTCTCTCTGTGGCCTCTGCATCTTCTGGTCTCACTGTGGCCTCTGCCTCCTCTTGTCTCTCTTTTCCTCTACCTCCTCTGGTCTCTCTGTGTCCTCATTCTCCTCTGGACTCTCTGCCTACTCTGCATCCCCTAGTCTCTCTGTGGCCTTTGCCTCCTCTTGTCTCTCTGTCTTTCTGCCTCCTCTGAACTCTTGGTGGTCTCTGCCTCCTCTGGTCTCTCTGCCTCCTCTGCCTCCTCTGGTCTCTCTGTGGCCTCTGCCTCCTCTGGTCTCTCTCTGGCCTCTGCCTTCTATTGTCTGTCTGCCTCCTATGCCCCATCTGGTCTCTCTGACTCCACTGGTCTCTCTATTGCCTCTGCCTCCTCTGGACTGTATGCCTCCTCTGATCTATTTGTGGCCTCTGCCTCCTTTGGTCTCTCTGCCTCCTCTTCCTCCACTGCTTCCTCTCGTCTCTCTGTGGCCTCTGCCTCCTCTGGTCTCTCTGTCTCCTCTGCCTCCTCTGGTCTCTCTGCCTCCTCTGCTTCCTCTCGTCTCTCTGTGGCCTCTGCCTCCTCTGCTCTCTCTCTCTCCCCTGCTTCCACTGGTCTCTCTGCCTTCTCTGCCTCCTCTGCTCTCTCTACCTCCACTGGTCTCTCTGTGACCTCTGCAATCCTCTAGTCTCTCTGTGGCCTATGCCTCCTCTGGATTCTCTCATGGCCTCTGCCTCCTCTAGACTCTCTGCCTCCCCTGCTTTCTCTCGTCTCTCTGTCTCGTCTGCCTCCTCTGGTCTCTCTGCCTCCTCTGCCTCCTCTGGATTCTCTGTGGCCTCTGCCTCCTCTGGTCTCTCTGTGGCCTCTGTCTTCTCTTGTCTCTCTGCCTCCTCTGCCCCCTCTGGTCTCTCTGTCTCTACTGGTCTCTCTATTGCCTGTGCCTCCTCTGGTCTCTCTGTGACCTCTGCCTCCTCTGCTCTCTCTGTCTCCCCTGCCTCCACTGGTCTCTCTGCCTTCTCTGCCTCCTCTGCTCTCTCTACCTCCACTGGTCTCTCTGTGACCTCTGCAATCCTCTGGTCTCTCTGTGGCCTATGCCTCCTCTGGTCTCTCTGCGGCCTCTGCCTCCTCTGGTCTCTCTGTGAACTCTGCCTCCTCTGGTCTCTGTGTGGCCTCTGCCTCCACTGGTCTCTCTGTCTCCTCTGCCTCCTTTCGTCTCTTTGTGGCCTCTGCATCTTCTGGTCTCTCTGTGGCCTCTGCCTCCTCTTGTCTCTCTATTCCTCTGCCTCCTCTGGACTCTCTGCCTCCTCTGCCTCCTCTGCTTCCTCTCGTCTCTCTGTGGCCTCTGCCTCCTCTGGTCTCTCTGTCTCCTCTGCCTCCTCTTGTCTCTCTGACTCCTCTGCCTCCCCTGGTCTCTCTGTGGCCTCTGCCTCCTCTGGCCTCTCTAGTCTCTCTGCCTCCACTAGTGTCTCTATTGCCTCTGCCTCCTCTGGTCTGTCTGTGGCCTCTGACTCTTCTGGTCTCTTTCTCTCCTCTGCCTCCTCTAGTCACTCTGTGGCCTCTGCCTCCTCTGGACTCTCTGCCTCCTCTGGTCTCTCTTTGGCATCTGCCTCCTTTGGTCTCTCTGCCTCCGCTTCTCTAACTGCCTCCTCTGGTCTCTCTGTGGCCGCTGCCTCCTCTGGTCTCTCTGTGGCATCTGCCTTTTCTGGTCTCTCTGCCTCCTCTGCCTCCTCTGGTCTCTCTGTGGCCTCTGACTCCTCTGGTCTCTCTGCCTTCTCTGCCTCCTCTGCTTTAACTTCCTCCTCTGGTCTCTCTGTCTCTCTGCCTCATCTGGTCTCTCTGTGGCCTCTGCCTCCTCTGGTCTTTCTGCTTCCGTTGCCTCCACTGGTCTCTCTATTGCCTCTGCCTCCTCTGGTCTCTCTGTGGCCTATGCCTCCTCTGGTCTCTCTGTCTCTCTGCCTCATCTGGTCTCTCTGTGGCCTCTGCATCCTCTGGTCTCTCTGAAGCCTCTGCCTTCTCTGCTCTCTCTGTGGCCGCTGCCTCCTCTTGTCGCTCTGTGGCATTTGCCTTTCTGGTCTCTCTGCCTCCTCTGCCTCCTCTGGTCTCTCTGTGACCTCTGCCTCATCTGGTCTCTCTATAGCCTCTGTCTCCTCTGGACTCTCTGCCTTCTCTGCATCCTCTAGTCTCTCTGTGGCTTTTGCCTCCTCTTGTCTCTCTGTCTTTCTGCCTCCTCTAGTCACTGTGTGGCCTCTGCCTCCTCTGGACTCTCTGCCTCCTCTAGTCTTTCTGTGACACTTCCTCCTCTAGAGTCTCTGCCTCCCCTGCTTCCTCTCGTCTCTCTGTCTCGTCTGCCTCCTCTGGTCTCTCTGCCTCCTCTGCCTCCTCTGGTCTCTATGTGGCCTCTGCCTCCTCTGGTCTCTCTGTGGCCTCTGACTTCTCTTGTCTCTCTGCCTCCTCTGCCCCCTCTGGTCTCTCAATCTCTACTGGTCTCTCTATTGCCTGTGCCTCCTCTGGTCTCTCTGTTGCCTCTGCCTCCTCTGGTTTCTCTGCCTCCTCTGCTTCCTCTCGTCTCTCTGTGGCCTCTGCCTCCTCTGCTCTCTCTGTCTCCCTGCCTCCACTGGTCTCTCTGCCTTCTCTGCCTCCTCTGATCTCTCTACCTCCACTGGTCTCTCTGTGACCTCTGCAATCCTCTGGTCTCTCTGTGGCCTATGCCTCCTCTGGATTCTCTCATGGCCTATGCCTCCACTGGTGTCTCTGTCTCCTCTGCCTCCTTTCATCTCTCTGTGGCCTCTGCATCTTCTGTTCTCTCTGTGGCCTCTGCCTCCTCTTGTCTCTCTGTTCCTCTGCCTCCTCTGGTCTCTCTGTGGCCTCTGCATCTTCTGGTCTCACTGTGGCCTCTGCCTCCTCTTGTCTCTCTTTTCCTCTACCTCCTCTGGTCTCTCTGTGTCCTCATTCTCCTCTGGACTCTCTGCCTACTCTGCATCCCCTAGTCTCTCTGTGGCCTTTGCCTCCTCTTGTCTCTCTGTCTTTCTGCCTCCTCTGAACTCTTGGTGGTCTCTGCCTCCTCTGGTCTCTCTGCCTCCTCTGCCTCCTCTGGTCTCTCTGTGGCCTCTGCCTCCTCTGGTCTCTCTCTCTGGCCTCTGCCTTCTATTGTCTGTCTGCCTCCTATGCCCCATCTGGTCTCTCTGACTCCACTGGTCTCTCTATTGCCTCTGCCTCCTCTGGACTGTATGCCTCCTCTGATCTATTTGTGGCCTCTGCCTCCTTTGGTCTCTCTGCCTCCTCTTCCTCCACTGCTTCCTCTGCCTCTCTGTGGCCTCTGCCTCCTCTGGTCTCTCTGTCTCCTCTGCCTCCTCTGGTCTCTCTGCCTCCTCTGCTTCCTCTCGCCTCTCTGTCCTCTGCCTCCTCTGTCTCTCTCTCTCTCTCTCCCTGCTTCCACTGGTCTCTCTGCCTTCTCTGCCTCCTCTGCTCTCTCTACCTCCACTGGTCTCTCTGTGACCTCTGCAATCCTCTAGTCTCTCTGTGGCCTATGCCTCCTCTGGATTCTCTCATGGCCTCTGCCTCCTCTAGACTCTCTGCCTCCCCTGCTTTCTCTCGTCTCTCTGTCTCGTCTGCCTCCTCTGGTCTCTCTGCCTCCTCTGCCTCCTCTGGATTCTCTGTGGCCTCTGCCTCCTCTGGTCTCTCTGTGGCCTCTGTCTTCTCTTGTCTCTCTGCCTCCTCTGCCCCCTCTGGTCTCTCTGTCTCTACTGGTCTCTATTGCCTGTGCCTCCTCTGGTCTCTCTGTGGCCTCTGCCTCCTCTGCTCTCTCTGTCTCCCCTGCCTCCACTGGTCTCTCTGCCTTCTCTGCCTCCTCTGCTCTCTCTACCTCCACTGGTCTCTCTGTGACCTCTGCAATCCTCTGGTCTCTCTGTGGCCTATGCCTCCTCTGGTCTCTCTGTGGCCTCTGCCTCCTCTGGTCTCTCTGTGAACTCTGCCTCCTCTGGTCTCTGTGTGGCCTCTGCCTCCACTGGTCTCTCTGTCTCCTCTGCCTCCTTTCGTCTCTTTGTGGCCTCTGCATCTTCTGGTCTCTCTGTGGCCTCTGCCTCCTCTTGTCTCTCTATTCCTCTGCCTCCTCTGGTCTCTCTGCCTCCTCTGCCTCCTCTGCTTCCTCTCGTCTCTCTGTGGCCTCTGCCTCCTCTGGTCTCTCTGTCTCCTCTGCCTCCTCTTGTCTCTCTGACTCCTCTGCCTCCTCTGGTCTCTCTGTGGCCTCTGCCTCCTCTGGCCTCTCTAGTCTCTCTGCCTCCACTAGTCTCTCTTATGCCTCTGCCTCCTCTGGTCTGTCTGTGGCCTCTGACTCCTCTGGTCTCTTTGTCTCCTATGCCTCCTCTAGTCACTCTGTGGCCTCTGCCTACTCTGGACTCTCTGCCTCCTCTGGTCTCTCTGTGGCCTCCGCCTCCTCTGGTCTCTCTGCCTCCGCTGCTCTAACTGCCTCCTCTGGTCTCTCTGTGGCCGCTGCCTCCTCTGGTCTCTCTGTGGCATCTGCCTTTTCTGGTCTCTCTGCCTCCTCTGCCTCCTCTGGTCTCTCTGTGGCCTCTGCCTCCTCTGGTCTTTTTGTGGCTTCTGCCTTCTCAGGTCTCTCTGTGGCCTCTACCTCCTCTAGCCTCTCTGTGGCCTCTGCCTCCTCTGGACTCTCTATTCCTCTATCTCCTCTGGTCTCTCTGTGGCCTCTGTCTCCTTTGGTCTCTCTGCCTCCTCTGCTCTAACTGCCTCCTCTGGTCTCTCTGTGGCCGCTGCCTCCTCTGGTCTCTCTGTGGCATCTGCCTCCTCTGGTCTTTTTGTCTCCTCTGCCTCCTCTAGTCACTGTGTGGCCTCTGCCTCCTTTGGTCTCTCTGCCTTCTCTGCCTCCTCTGCTTTAACTTCCTTCTCTGGTCTCTCTGTCTCTCTGCCTCATCTGGTCTCTCTGTGGCCTCTGCCTCCTCTGGTCTTTCTGCTTCCGTTGCCTCCACTGGTCTCTCTATTGCCTCTGCCTCCTCTGGTCTCTCTGTCTCTCTGCCTCATCTGGTCTCTCTGTGGCCTCTGCATCCTCTGGTCTCTCTGAAGCCTCTGCCTTCTCTGCTCTCTCTGTGGCCGCTGCCTCCTCTTGTCGCTCTGTGGCATTTGCCTTTTCTGGTCTCTCTGCCTCCTCTGCCTCCTCTGGTCTCTCTGTGACCTCTGCCTCATCTGGTCTCTCTATAGCCTCTGTCTCCTCTGGACTCTCTGCCTTCTCTGCATCCTCTAGTCTCTCTGTGGCTTTTGCCTCCTCTTGTCTCTCTGTCTTTCTGCCTCCTCTAGTCACTGTGTGGCCTCTGCCTCCTCTGGACTCTCTGCCTCCTCTAGTCTTTCTGTGACACTTCCTCCTCTAGAGTCTCTGCCTCCCCTGCTTCCTCTCGTCTCTCTGTCTCCTCTGCCTCCTCTGGTCTCTCTGCCTCCTCTGCCTCCTCTGGTCTCTATGTGGCCTCTGCCTCCTCTGGTCTCTCTGTGGCCTCTGACTTCTCTTGTCTCTCTGCCTCCTCTGCCCCTCTGGTCTCTCAATCTCTACTGGTCTCTCTGCCTGTGCCTCCTCTGGTCTCTCTGTTGCCTCTGCCTCCTCTGGTTTCTCTGCCTCCTCTCTGCTTCCTCTCGTCTCTGTGGCCTCTGCCTCCTCTGCTCTCTGTCTCCTCTGCCTCCACTGGTCTCTCTGCCTTCTCTGCCTCCTCTGATCTCTCTACCTCCACTGGTCTCTCTGTGACCTCTGCAATCCTCTCTGGTCTCTCTGTGGCCTATGCCTCCTCTGGATTCTCTCATGGCCTATGCCTCCACTGGTGTCTCTGTCTCCTCTGCCTCCTTTCATCTCTCTGTGGCCTCTGCATCTTCTGTTCTCTCTGTGGCCTCTGCCTCCTCTTGTCTCTCTGTTCCTCTGCCTCCTCTGGTCTCTCTGTGGCCTCTGCATCTTCTGGTCTCACTGTGGCCTCTGCCTCCTCTTGTCTCTCTTTTCCTCTACCTCCTCTGGTCTCTCTGTGTCCTCATTCTCCTCTGGACTCTCTGCCTACTCTGCATCCCCTAGTCTCTCTGTGGCCTTTGCCTCCTCTTGTCTCTCTGTCTTTCTGCCTCCTCTGAACTCTTGGTGGTCTCTGCCTCCTCTGGTCTCTCTGCCTCCTCTGCCTCCTCTGGTCTCTCTGTGGCCTCTGCCTCCTCTGGTCTCTCTCTGGCCTCTGCCTTCTATTGTCTGTCTGCCTCCTATGCCCCATCTGGTCTCTCTGACTCCACTGGTCTCTCTATTGCCTCTGCCTCCTCTGGACTGTATGCCTCCTCTGATCTATTTGTGGCCTCTGCCTCCTTTGGTCTCTCTGCCTCCTCTTCCTCCACTGCTTCCTCTCGTCTCTCTGTGGCCTCTGCCTCCTCTGGTCTCTCTGTCTCCTCTGCCTCCTCTGGTCTCTCTGCCTCCTCTGCTTCCTCTCGTCTCTCTGTGGCCTCTGCCTCCTCTGCTCTCTCTCTCTCCCCTGCTTCCACTGGTCTCTCTGCCTTCTCTGCCTCCTCTGCTCTCTCTACCTCCACTGGTCTCTCTGTGACCTCTGCAATCCTCTAGTCTCTCTGTGGCCTATGCCTCCTCTGGATTCTCTCATGGCCTCTGCCTCCTCTAGACTCTCTGCCTCCCCTGCTTTCTCTCGTCTCTCTGTCTCTCTGCCTCCTCTGGTCTCTCTGCCTCCTCTGCCTCCTCTGGATTCTCTCTGTGGCCTCTGCCTCCTCTGGTCTCTCTGTGGCCTCTGTCTTCTCTTGTCTCTCTGCCTCCTCTGCCCCCTCTGGTCTCTCTGTCTCTACTGGTCTCTCTATTGCCTGTGCCTCCTCTGGTCTCTCTGTGGCCTCTGCCTCCTCTGCTCTCTCTGTCTCCCCTGCCTCCACTGGTCTCTCTGCCTTCTCTGCCTCCTCTGCTCTCTCTACCTCCACTGGTCTCTCTGTGACCTCTGCAATCCTCTCTGGTCTCTCTGTGGCCTATGCCTCCTCTGGTCTCTCTGCCTCTGCCTCCTCTGGTCTCTCTGTGAACTCTGCCTCCTCTGGTCTCTGTGTGGCCTCTGCCTCCACTGGTCTCTCTGTCTCCTCTGCCTCCTTTCGTCTCTTTGTGGCCTCTGCATCTTCTGGTCTCTCTGTGGCCTCTGCCTCCTCTTGTCTCTCTATTCCTCTGCCTCCTCTGGTCTCTCTGCCTCCTCTGCCTCCTCTGCTTCCTCTCGTCTCTCTGTGGCCTCTGCCTCCTCTGGTCTCTCTGTCTCCTCTGCCTCCTCTTGTCTCTCTGACTCCTCTGCCTCCTCTGGTCTCTCTGTGGCCTCTGCCTCCTCTGGTCTCTCTGTGGCCTCTGCCTTCTCTTTTCTCTCTGTCTCCTCTGTCCCCTCTAATCTCTCTGCCTCCACTGGTCTCTCTATTGCCTCTGCCTCCTCTGGTCTCTTTGTCTCCTCTGCCTCCTCTAGTCACTCTGTGGCCTCTGCCTCCTCTGCCTTCTCTGGTCTCTCTGTCTCCTCTGGTCTCTGTGGCCTCTGCCTCCTCTGGTCTCTCTGTGGCCACTGCCTCCTCTGGTCTCTCTGTTGCATCTGCCATTTCTGGTCTCTCTGCCTCCTCTGCGTCCTCTAATCTCTCTGCCTCCTTTGGTCTCTCTGTCTTTCTTCCTCCTCTGAACTATTGGTGGCCTCTGCCTCCTCTCGCCTCTCTGTCTCCACTGGTCTCTCTGTGACCTCTGCAATCCTCTGGTCTCTCTGTGGCCTATGTCTCTTTTGGATTCTCTGTGGCCTCTGCCTCCTCTGGTCTCTCTGTTTCCTCTGCCTCCTCTGGTCTCTCTGTGGCCTCTGCCTCTTCTGGTCTCTCTGTGGTCTCTGCCTCCTTTTGTCTCTTTATTCCTCTGCCTCCTCTGGTCTCTCTGTGGCCTCGTTCTCCTCTGCTCTCTCTGCCTCCTCTGCATCCTCTTGTCTCTCTGCCTCCTCTGGTCTGTCTGTCTTTGTGCCTCCTCTGAACTCTCGGTGGCCTCTGCCCCCTCTGGTCTCACTGTGGCCTCTGCCTCCTCTGCTCTCTCTGACTCCTTTGCCTCCTCTGGTCTCTCTGTGGCCTCTGCCTCCTCTGGTTTCTCTGTGGCCGCTGCCTTCTCTTGTCTGTCTGCCCCCTATGCCCCCTCTGGTCTCTCTGCCTCCATTGGTCTCTATTGCCTCTGCCTCCGCTAGTCTCTCTGTGGCCTCTGCCTCCTCTGGTCTCTCTGTCTTTCTGCCTCCTCTGAACTCTCGGTGGCCTCTGCCCCCTCTGGTCTCACTGTGGCCTCTGCCTCCTCTGCTCTCTCTGACTCCTTTGCCTCCTCTGGTCTCTCTGTGGCCTCTGCCTCCTCTGGTTTCTCTGTGGCCGCTGCCTTCTCTTGTCTGTCTGCCTCCTATGCCCCATCTGGTCTCTCTGCCTCCACTGGTCTCTCTATTGCCTCTGCCTCCTCTGGTCTCTCTGTGGCCTCTGCCTCCTCTGGTCTCTTTGTCTCCTCTGCCTCCTCTAGTCACTCTGTGGCCTCTGCCTCCTCTGGTCTCTCTGCTCTTACTGCCTCTTTTGTTCTCACTCTCTCTCTCTCTGCCTCCTCTGGTCTCTCTGTGGCCTCAGCCTCGTCTGGTCTCTCTGTGGCCTCTGCCTTCTCTATCTGGCCACTGCCTTCTCTCTGGTCTCTCATAGGCATCTGCCTTTTCTGGTCTGTCTGCCTCCTCTGCCTCCTCTTGTCTCTCTGTGGCCTCTGCCTTCTCTGGTCTCTATCTGGCCACTGCCTCCTCTGTTCTCTCTGAGGCATCTGCCTTTTCTGGTCTGTCTGTGTCCTCTGCCTCCTCTAGTCTCTCTGTGGCCTCTGCCTTCTCTGGTCTGTCTGTGTCCTCTGCCTCCTCTGGTCTCTCTGTGGCCTCTACCTCCTCTTGTCTCTTTGTCTCCTCTGCCTCCACTGGTCTCTCTCTGTGGCCTCTGCCTCCAGTCGTCCCTCTCTGTGGCCTCTGCATCCTCTGGTCTTTCTGTGGCCTCTGCCTTCTTTGCTCTCTCTCTGCCTCCTCTGCTTCCTCTCGTCTCTGTGGCCTCTGCCTTCTCTGGTCTCTCTGTCTCCTTTGCCTCCTCTGGTCTTTCTGCTTCCTCTGCCTCCTCTGGTCTCTCTGTGGCCTCTTCCTCCTCCTCTGGTCTCTCTGTGGCCTGTGCCTCTCTCTTGTCTCTCTGCCTCCTCTGTCCATTATGGTCTCTCTGCCTCCACTGGTCTCTCTATTGCCTCTGCCTCCTCTGGTCTCTCTGCCTCTGCCTCTTTGGTCTCTCTGCCTTCTCTGTCTTCTCTACTCTCTTTGTGGCCTCTGCCTCCCTGGTCTCTCTGTGGCCTCTGCCTCCACTGGTCTCTCTGTGACCTATGCCTCCTCTGGTCTCTCTGTGTCCTCTGCCTCCTCTGGTCAGTCTTTGGCCTCTGCCTTCTCTGGATCTCTCTGTGGCCTCTGGTCTCTTACTGGCATCTGCCTTTCTGGTCTCTCTGCCTACTCTCCTCCTCCTCTAGTCTCTCTGTGGCCTCTGCTCTCTGTCCTCCTTTGGTCTCTCTGTTGCCTCTGCCTCCTCTGGCCTCTCTGCCTCCTCTTCCTTCCTCTGGTCTCTTTGTGGCCTCTGCCTCCTCTGGTCTCTCTGTGTCCTCTGCCTCCTCTGGTCTCTCTGCCTCCTCTGGTCTCTCTGTGGCCTCTGCCTTCTCTGGTCTGTCTGTGTCCTCTACCTCCACTGCCTCCTCTGGTCTCTCTGTGTCCTCTGCCTGTCTGTGTCCTCTGCCTCCTCTGGTCTCTCTGTGGCCTCTTCCTCCTCTGGTCCATCTGTCTCCTCTGCCTCCACTGGTCTCTTTTCTGGCCTCTCTGCCTCCTCTGGTCTCTCTTTGTGGCCTCTGCCTCCTCTAGTCTCTCTCTGGCCTCTGCCTCTCTAGTCTCACTGCCTTCTCTGTCTCTCTCTCTCTGTGTTCTCTATCTGCTCTGGTCTCTCTGTTGCCTCTCTGCCTCCTCTGGTCTCTCTGTGGCCTCTGCCTCTCTGGTCTCTCTGTGGCCTCTGCCTCCTCTGGTCTCTCTGTGGCATCTGCCTTTCTGGTCTCTCTGCCTCCTCTGCATCCTCATATCTCTCTGCCTCCTCTGTCTTCCTGCTCTGATCTCTCTGTGGCCTCTGCCTCCTCTGGTCTCTCTGCCTTATTTCCTCCTCTGGTCTCTCTGTGGCCTATGCCTCCTCTGGTCTCTCTCTGTGGCCTCTGCCTCCTCTGGTCTCTCTGTCTTGCCTCTGGTCTCTTCTGTAGCCTCAGCCTCCTCTGGACTCTGCCTCCTCTGGTCTTTCTGTGGCCTCTGCCTCTTCTGTTCTCTCTGTCTCTTCTAACTCCTCTGGTCTCTCTGCCTCCTCTACCTCCTCTGTTCTCTCTGTGGCCTATGCCTCCTCTGGTCACTCTGTCTCCTCTGCCTCCTCTGCTCTCTCTGTTGCCTCTGCCTCCACTGGTCTCTCTTTGGCCTCTGCCTCCTCCTGGTCTCTCTGCCCTCTGCCCTCCTCTGGTCTCTCTGTGCCTTCTCTGCCTCTCCTCTAGTCTCTCTGTGGCCTCTGCCTCCTCTGGTCTCTCTGTCTCCTCTGCCTCCTCTACTCTGCCTCTCTGGTCTTCCTCACTTTGTGGCCTCTGCCTCCTCTCCTCTTGGTCTCTCTGTGGCCTCTGCCTCCTCTGGTACTGTCTGTCCTCCTCTGGTCTCTCTCTGCTCTGTGGCCTCTTCTCCTCACTGGTCTCTGTCTCCTCCTCTGCATCCTCTGGTCTCTGCCTCCTCTGGTCTCTCTGTCTTTCTCTGCCTCCTTCTGAACTCCTCTCGGTGGCCTCTTCTAGTTTCTGCCTCTTCCTCTCTGTCTCTCTATCCTCCCTCTGCCTCCTCTCTTCTCTCTGTGGCTCTGCCTCCTCTGGTCTCTCTGTAGGCCTCTGCCTTTACTGGTCTCTCCTCTGTTCTGGACTCTCTCCTCTGGTCTTCTTGTTCCTCTTTCTGGTCTCTGTGGCCTTCTGCCTCCTAATCTCTCTGCCTTTCTGCCCTCCTCCTCTGTTCTGATCTGTGGCCTCTGCCTCCTCTGGCTTCTGCCTCTTTCAGACACCATTCTTTCTGGTCTTGTTTCTCTCTGTTGCCGGTTCTGCCTCTTCTGGTCTCTCTGAGTGGCTCTGCTTCCTCTCCTGGGCCCTCTGTCTCCCTGCCTCCTCTAGGTCTCTCTTTCTATCCAAGAGCTTCAAGCAGTGGCCTTATGACTCTGCAAAGATACCTTTCTCCTCTGTCAGGGGCTTATAGCTGCTGCCCCTTTTTGCTTGCCTCTGTGGCCTCTGCCTTCTTTCAGTCTCTCTGCCTCCTTCTGTTGCTGGTTTCTCTTGTCTGCCTAGCCTCTGAACAATATCTGCCTTGCTGGACTTTGCAAAGTGGTAAATGTTGTCCTGCTTGGCCTCTCGCTCAGCCTTTATAACTCTCTGTCTGCTCATCCTGGTCTCCCTCTGGTCTATTTGGCCTCTGCAAATTGCCAGTCATATTCTACTCCAATCTAGCTCGTCAGTTCAATAACGCTGTCTACAGGCCAAGGATAGAACTCTTTTAATTTAGTCTGTTGCCTCTAGAGTCTACAAAAAAAAAATGATGACTTAAAAGATGTCTTCCTTATTTAGTGCATGCACGTTTTTTTGACCTTTGACCCTTTAACAATGTGGTAGCCTTTCCATTTTAAGCCACACGCTGTGTGGCACGCACTTTGAGAAAGGAGCCACATTTTTCTGATCGACTCTGAAGTGACTGAGACTAGCGCCCACTAGGTGAATACATTGACAAAATGGGCATAATCCACAATCCTTCTCCTGGTCCTGAGTAATCCTGAATCCACATATCCTGGCGCAGAGCTTAGAGCCCTGGAAAAAATTATGATCAAAGACACCTTTCCATGTCTAGTCTATAGGATGCACTTACCCTGACATTGACCCTCTACCAATGTCGTAGTCTTCTCCAAAATTTTGCACGCTTTCTTGGGCCACCTAGAACAACATATCAAAGGATGCTGACCTTTTAGAGCAAAGGGGAAAATGTTTCAGCCACAAAGACACAGTTCTATAACGGGTTCTGACCATTGACCCTGAACATTATTTGATACCTTAACAATGTCGTGAGCCTCCAAATTTTTAAACGCTGGCTCCAGGGCCAACCAGAACGACATAGGTGCAAGGCGGCTGGCTCTAGAGTCAAGGGAAGAAAATGATGACTCAAAAGACATCTCCTTTTGGGCCTTTAGCGTGATGCTCCTTTTTTGACCTTTCGACTTCTTTAACAATGTGGTAGCTCTCTCCAATTTTAACCACATCGGCCTACTGTGTCGAGAAAGGAGACTACATTTCTCTTCTTGATCGACCTCCTCGGAAGTGGATCACTAGTGCCTCCTACTAGGTGAATACATTGACAAATGGGCATGTGGGAATCCCAAATTTTTCCTCTGGCTCCTGAGTAACCCTGAATCACATATCCAAGCGCAGAGCTCTAGAGCAAAGGGGGAAATTATGATCAAAAGACACCTTTCTTGTCAGGCCTATAGCCTCGTACCTCTTAGTTGACATTTTGACCCTTACCAATGTCGTAGCCTTTCTCCAAATTTTGCACGCTGGCTCCTGGGGCCACCCAGAACAACATATCAAAGGCTGCTGGCTTTAGAGCAAAGGCAAAAGTTCTGTTTCAGCCTACAAAAGACACAGCCTATAACGGGTTCTGACCATTGACCCCTGAACATTATTTGATACCTTAACAATGTCGTAGAGTTTCTCCAAATTTTTAAACGCTGGCTCCAGGCCAACCCAGAACGACATAGGCAAGGCGGCTGGCTCTAGAGTCAAGGGAAGAAAATGATGACTCAAAAGACATCTGCCTCCTTTGGGCCTTTAGGCATGCCCTTTTTTGACCTTTTTCAAATTTCTTTAATGTGGTAGCCTCTCCAATTTTTAATTCACACGCTCTGCTCTTCTGTGCTCTGTGGCTCGGAGACTACATTTCTCTCTGATCGACCTCGAAGTGATCACTAGTGCTCTCTCTACCATAGGGTGAATACATCTCTGACAAATGGGGTGGACCTCCCAAATTTTTCTCCTGGCTCCTGCCCTGAATCACATATCCTCTGCTTGCAGAGCTCTAGAGCAAAGTGGGAAAATTATCTGTGAAAGACCTCCTTTCTTGTCAGAGCCTATAGCCTCTCCTTAGTTGACATTTTGACTCCCTTACTCAATGTCGAGTTTCTGCAATTTTGCACGCTGGTCTCTCTGGGGCCACCCAGAACAACATATCAAAGTCAATGCTGGCTTTAGAGCAAAATAGTTTCTCAGCCTACAAAGACACAGCCTAAAACGGTTCTGACCATTGACTCTCTGAACATTATTTGATACCTTTAACAATGTCTCTCCGTGAGCTTCTCCAATTTTTAAACGCTCTCTAGGGCCAACCCAGAACGACATATCAAAGAGTGGCATGCTTCCCTGGTCTGGTCTCAAGTTGGCCGCTTTCTGGTATCTTATGTCTCTACCTCTCAAAGACTCTGTGTCCTCTCTGCCTTTGGGTCTGCCTTAGCATACCTATGCCTCCTTTCTCTGCTCCTCTGGTTTCTGCTCTCTAAATTTCTAGCTCTCTATGCTCATAGGCTCTCTCTGTGGCAACTCTGCCTTGGCCACTTGGTCTTTCTAGGCTCTCTGATCTCTCTGTGGCCTCTTCTGGCTCTATCTAGGTCTCACTGTGGCCTCTGCCTCTTCTGTTCTCTGACTCTCTGGCTCTCTGCCTCTGGTCTCTCTGTGGCCTCTGCCTCCTCTAGGTCTCTGAATCTCCTTCTTTACTTGCTCTCTAGTCATATGCCCCATCTGTCTGACCTCTGCTTGCTTCTGGTCTCTCTGCCTCCTCTTTGCCTCTCTCTGGTCTCTCTGGGCCTTCTAGGGAATCTCTCTGATACTCGACTCTGCCTCCTCTGATCGACTGGTGCTCTGGTTCTCTATGGGAAGTCTGCCTCCTCTGGTTCTCTCTGTGGAAGGTCCTCTGAACTCAGCCTCTGTCTCTGGTCTCTCTGGGTCTGCCTCTCTGGTCTCTCCTCTGAGTTCACTCCCTCTGGTGGCCTCTAGCCTCCTCTCTGGTCTCTCTGCCTCCTCTGCCTTCTTCTTCAGGGTCTCTGCCTGGCTCTCTGCCCTGCCTCTTGGTCTCTTTGTGGCTCTCTGCCTTTCTGGTCTCTGTGGCCTCTGCCTCCTCTTGTTTACCTCTCTCAGGTCTCAGCCTCTGTCTCCCTCTGGCTCTATTCTGCATCTCTTCTGCCTCCTCTGGTCTCTCTGTCTTTCTGCCTCTTCTGAACTCTCTGTGGCCTCTGTCTCCTCTGGTCTCTCTGCCTCCTCTCTGCCTCCTCTGGTCTCTCTGTGGCCTCTGCCTCCTCCTCTCTGGCCTCTGCCTTCTATTGTCTGTCTGCCTCCTCTGCCCCCTCTGGTCTCTCTCTCTGCCTCCACTAGTCTCTCTAATGCCTCTGCCCCCTCTGGTCTCTCTGCCTCCACTGGTCTCTCTATTGCCTCTGCCTCCTCTGGTCTCTCTGCCTCCTCTGCTTCCTCTCGTCTCTCTGTGGCCTCTGCCTCCTCTGGTCTCTTTGTATCCTCTGCCTCCTCTAGTCACTCTGTGGCCTCTGCCTGCTCTGGTCTCTTTGTGTCCTCTGCCTTCTCTGGTCTCTCTGCCTCCTCTGGTCTCTCTGCTGCCGCTGGCTCCTCTGGTCTCTCTGTGGCATCTGCCTTTTCTGGTCTCTCTGCCTCCTCTGCTCTCCTCTAATCACTCTCTGCATCCTTTTGTCTCTCTGTCTTTCTTCCTTCTCTGAACTCTCGGTGGCCTCTCTGCCTCCTGTGGCCTCTCTGCCCCTTGCCTCCTCTGGTCTCTCTCTGTCTCCCTCTGCCTCCACTGGTCTCTCTGCCTTCTCTGCCTCCTCTGCTCTCTCTCTACCTCCACTGGTCTCTCTGTAACCTATCTGCAATCCTCTGGTCTCTCTGTGGCCTATGTCTCTTTCTGATTCTCTGTGGCCTCTGCCTCCTCTGGTCTCTCTGTCTCCTCTGCCTCCTCTCATCTCTCTGTGGCCTCTGCCTCTTCTGGTCTCTCTGTGGCCTCGGTCTCCTCTGCTCTCTCTGCCTCTCTGCATCCTCTCATCTCTCTGCCTCCTCTTGCCTCTCTGTCTTTCTGCCTCCTCTGAACTCTGGGGCCTCTGAACTCGGTGGCCTCTGCCTCTGCCTCTCACTGTGGGTTCTGCCTCCTCTGGTCTCTCTGCCTCCTCTGCCTCCTCTGGTCTCTCTGTGGCCTCTCTCTGCCTCTCTTGTCTGTCTGCCTCCTATGCCCCTCTGGTCTCTCTGCCTACACTGGCCTCTCTCTCTTGCCTCTGCCTCCTCTGGTCTCTCTGTGGCCTCTGCCTCCTCTGGTCTCTCTGTCTCCTCTGCCTCCTCTGAACTCTCTGTGGCCTCTGCCTCCTCTGGCCTCTCTATGGCCTCTGCATCCTCTGGACTCTCCTGCCTCTTCTGGTCTTTCTGTGGCCTCTGCCTCCTCTGGTCTCTCTGCCTCCTCTGCTTCCTCTGGTCTCTCTGTGGCCTCTGCCTCCTCTGGTCTCTCTGTGGCCGCTGCCTTCTCTCTGTCTGTCTCTCCTCCTATGCCCTCTGGTCTCTCTGCCTGCACTGGTCTCTCATTGCCTCTGCCTCCTCTGATCTCTCTGTGGCCTCTGCCTCCTCGGGTCTCTTTGTCTCCTCTGCCTCCTCTAGTCACTCTGTGGCCTCTGCCTCCTCTCTCTGCCTCCTCTGCCTCCTCTGCTCTAACTGCCTCCTCTGGTCTCTCTGTCTCTCTGCCTCCTCTGGTCTCTCTGTGTCATCTGCCTTCTCTGGTCTCTCTGCCTCCCCTCTGGTCTCTCTGCTGCCGCTGGCTCCTCTGGTCTCTCTGTGGCATCTGCCTTTTCTGGTCTCTCTGCCTCTCTGTCTCCTCTAATCACTCTGCCTCCTTCTGGTCTCTCTGTCTCTGCCTTCTCTGGTCTCTCTGGCCTCTGCCTCCTGTGGCTCTCTCTGCCCTCTGCCTCCTCTGGTCTCTCTGTCTCCTCTGCCTCCTCTGGTCTCTCTGCCTCTCTGCCTCCTCTGCTCTCTCTACCTCCACTGGTCTCTCTGTGACCTCTGCCTCCTTCTCTCTCTGTGGCCTCTGCCTCTTCTCTGGTCTCTGCCTCTCTGCCTCCTCTGGTCTCTCTCTGCTCTGCCTCCTCTGCCTCTCTCTGCATCCTCTCTCTCTCTCTGCCTCCTCTCCTCTCTCTGTCTTTCTGCCTCCTCTGAATCTCTGTGGCCTCTGCCCCTCTGGTCTCTCTGGGCTCTGCCTCCTCTGGTCTCTCTGTCTCCTCTGCCTCCTCTGGTCTCTCTGTGGCCTCTGCCTTCTCTTGTCTCTCTGCCTCCTCTGGTCTCTCTGGTCTCTCTGCCTCCTCTGGTCTCTCTCTTGCCTCTGCCTCCTCTCCTCTCTGTGGCCTCTGCCTCCTCTGGTCTCTCTGTCTCCTCTGCCTCTGAACTCTCTGTGGCCTCTGCCTCCTCTGGTCTCTCTGTGGTGCCTCCTCTGGCCTCTCTATGGCCTCCTCTGCATCCTCTGGACTCTCTGCCTCCTTCTGGTCTTTCTGTGGCCTCTGCCTCCTCTGGTCTCTCTGCCTCTTCTGCCTCCTGGTCGCCTCTCTGCCTCTGCCTCTCTGGTCTCTCTGTGGCCTCTGCCTCCTCTGGTCTCTCTCTGCCTCCTCTGGTCTCTCTCTGCCTCTGCTTCCTCTGTCTCTCTGTGGCCTCTGCCTCCTCTCTCTCTGTCTCTCTGCCTCCTCTGGTCTCTCTCTGCCTTCTCTGGTCTCTCTCTGGCCTCTGCCTCCTCTGGTCTCTCTGTCTCTCTGCCTCCTCTGGTCTCTCTGCCTCCCTCTGCCTCTCTCTGGTCTCTCTGTGGCCTCTGCCTCCTCTGGACTCTCCTTGCCTCCCTCTGGTCTTTCTGTGGCCTCTGCCTCCTCTGGTCTCTCTGTTTCCTCTCGTCTCTCTGTGGCCTCTGCCTCCTCTGGTCTCTCTGTCTCCTCTGCCTCCTCTGGTCTCTCTGTGGCCTCTGCCTCCTCTGGTCTCTCTCTGTGGCCTCTGCCTCCTCTGGTCTCTCTGTCTCCTCTGCCTCCTCTGGTCTCTCTGTCTCCTCTGCCTCCTCTGGTCTCTCTCTGCCTCCTCTGGTCTCTCTGTGGCCTCTGCCTCCTCTGGTCTCTCTGTGTCCTCTGCCTCCTCTGCTCTCTGCCTCCTCTGGTCTCTCTGTGGCCTCTGCCTCCTCTGGTCTCTCTGTGGCCTCTGCCTTCTCTGGTCTCTCTTTGGCCTCTGCCTCCTCTGGTCTCTCTGAGGCATCTGCCTCCTCTGGTCTCTCTGAGGCATCTGCCTTTTCTGGTCTCTCTGTCTCCTTTGCCTCCTCTGGTCTCTCTCTCTCCTCTGCCTCCTCTGGTCTCTCTGCCTCCTCTACCTTCTCTGGTCTTTCTGTGGCCCCTGCCTCCTCTGCTCTCTCTGTCCTCTGCCTTCTCTTGTCTCTCTGTCTCCTCTGTCCTCCTCTGGTCTCTCTGCCTCCTCTGCTCTCTCTGTGGCCTCTGCCTCCTCTGGTCTCTCTGTCTCCTCTGCCTCCTCTAGTCTCTCTGTGGCCTCTGCCTCTGGTCTCTCTGCCTCATCTGCTCTCTCTCTGCCTCCTCTGGTCTCTCTGCTCTCTGCCTCCTCTGGTCTCTCTGTGGCCTCTGCCTCCTCTGGTCTCTCTGTGGCCTCTGCCTCCTCTGGTCTCTCTGTCTCCTCTGCCTCCTCTGGTCTCTCTGCCTCCTCTGGTCTCTCTGTGTCCTCTGCCTCCTCTGGTCTCTATCTGTGGCCTCTGCCTCCTCTGGCCTCTCTGCCCTCTGCCTCCTCTGGTCTCTCTGTCTGCCTCCTCTGGTCTCTCTGGTCTCTCTGCCTCCTCTGCCTCCTCTGCCTCTCTGCCTCCACTGGTCTCTCTGTGGCCTCTGCCTCCTCTGGTCTCTCTGTAGCCTCTGCCTCCTCTGGTCTCTCTGTGGCCTCTGCCTCCTCTGGTCTCTCTGTGTCCTCTGCCTCCTCTGGTCTCTTTGTCTCCTCTGCCTCCTCTAGTCACTCTGTGGCCTCTGCCTCCTCTGGTCTCTCTGCCTCCTCTGCCTCCTCTGCTCTAACTGCCTCCTCTGGTCTCTCTGTCTCTCTGCCTCTGGTCTCTCTGTGGCCTCTGCCTCCTCTGGTCTCTCTCTGGCCGCTGCCTACTCTGGTCTCTCTGAGGCATCTGCCTTTTCTGGTCTCTCTGCCTCCTCTGCCTCCTCTGGTCTCTCTGTGGCCTCTGCCTCCTCTAGACTCTCCTTGCCTCTGCCTCCTCTGGTCTTTCTGTGGCCTCTGCCTCCTCTGGTCTCTCTGTCTGCCTCCTCTGGTCTCTCTGGGGCCTCTGCCTCCTCTGGTCTCTCTGTCTCGCTTCCTCCTCTAGTCTCTGTGGCCTCTGCCTCCTCTGGTCTGTCTGTGTCCTCTACTTCCTCTTGTCTCTCTGTGGCCTCTGCTGCCTTTTCTGGTCTCTCTGTCTCCTCTGCCTCCTCTGTGGCCTCTGCCTCCTCTGGATCTCTCTCTCTGTGTCCTCTGCCTCCTCTGCCTCCTCTGGTCTCTCTGCCTCTGCCTGCTCTCTCTGTGGCCTCTGGCTCCTCTGCCTCTCTGTCTCCTCTATCTCCTCTGGTCTCTCTTGCCTCTGCCTCCTCTGGTGTCCTCTGCTGTCTCTCTGTGGCCTCTGCCTCCTCTGGTCTCTCTGTCTCCTCTGCCTCCTCTGAACTCTCTCTGGCCTCTGCCTCCTCTGGTCTCTCTGTGGCCTCTGCCTCCTCCTCTGGCCTCTCTGCCTCCTCTGGTCTTTCTGTCTCTCTGCCTCCTCTGGCCTCTCTCCTCTGCCTCTCTGCCTCCTCTGGTCTCTCTGTGGCTCTCTGCCTTCCTCTGGTCTCTCTGTGGCCTCTGCCTCCTCTGGTCTCTCTGTCTCTCTGCCTCCTCTCTGGTCTCTCTGTCTCCTCTGCCTCCTCTGTCTCTCTGTGGCCTCTGCCTCTTCTGGTCACTCTTTGGCCTCTGCCTCCTCTTGTCTCTCTATTCCTCTGCCTCCTCAGGTCTCTCTGTGGCCTCTGTCTCCTCTGGACTCTCTGCCTTCTCTGCATCCTCTAGTCTCTCTGCCTCCTCTGGTCTCTCTGTCTTTCTACCTCTTCTGAACTCTTGGTGGCCTCTGTCTCCTCTGGTCTCTCTGCCTCCTCTGCCTCCTCTGGTCTCTCTCTGGCCTCTGCCTCCTCTGGTCTCTGTCTGCCTCCTCTGCTCTCTCTCTCTGGTCTCCTCTGCCTCCACTGGTCTCTCTTGCCTCTGCCTCCTCTGGACTGTCTGCCTCCTCTGGTCTTTCTGTGGCCTCTGCCTCCTCTGGTCTCTCTGCCTCCTCTGCTTCCTCTCTCTCTCTGTGGCCTCTGCCTCCTCTGTGTATCCTCTGCCTCCTCTAGTCACTCTGTGGCCTCTGCCTGCTCTGGTCTCTCTCTGTGTCCTCTGCCTTCTCTGGTCTCTCTGCCTCCTCTGCCTCCTCTGGTCTCTCTGCTGGCCGCTGCCTCTGGTCTCCTCTTTGTCTCTCCTCTGTCTTTCTTCCTTCTCTGAACTCTCGGTGGCCTCTGCCTCCTGTGGCCTCTCTGCCTCCTCTGCCTCCTCTGGTCTCTCTGTCTCCTCTGCCTCCACTGGTCTCTCTGCCTTCTGCTGCCTCCTCTGCTCTCTCTACCTCCACTGGTCTCTCTGTGACCTCTGCTCCTCCTCTGGTCTCTCTGGCCTCTGTCTCTTTGGATTCTCTGTGGCCTCTGCCTCCTCTGCTCTCTCTCTGTCTCCTCTGCCTCCTCTCATCTCTCTGTGGCCTCTGCCTCTTCTGGTCTCTCTGTGGCCTCTGCCTCTCCTCTCTCTGCTCTCTCTGCCTCCTCTGCATCCTCTCATCTCTCTGGTCTCTCTCTGCCTCTCCTCTGTCTTTCTGCCTCCTCTGAACTCTCGGTGGCTCTCTCTGGCCTCTGCCTCTGCCTCTCACTGTGGCCTCTGCCTCCTCTGGTCTCTCTGCCTCCTCTGCCTCCTCTGGTCTCTCTGTGGCCTCTGCCTCCTCTGGTCTCTCTGTGGCTCTGCCTCTCTTGTCTGTCTGCCTCCTCTGCCTCCTCTGGTCTCTATGCCTCCACTGGCCTCTCTATTGCCTCTGTTTCCGCTGTCCCTCTGTGGCCTCTGCCTCCTCTGGTCTCTCTGTCTCCTCCTCTGTGGCTCTCTGCCTCCTCTGGTCTCTCTGGCCCTCTGCCTCCTCTGGACTCTCTGCCTCTCTCTGGTCTCTCTGTGGCCTCTGCCTCCTCTGGTCTCTCTGCCTCCTCTGCCTCCTCTGGTCTCTCTGTGGCCTCTGCCTCCTCTGGTCTCTCTGTGGCCTCTGCCTTCTCTTGTCTGTCTGCCTCCTATGCCTCCTCTGGTCTCTCTGCCTCACTGGTCTCTCTATTGCCTCTGCCTCCTCTGGTCTCTCTGTGGCCTCTGCCTCCTCTGGTCTCTCTGTCTCCTCTGCCTCCTCTGTCACTCTGTGGCCTCTGCCTCCTCTGGTCTCTCTGCCTCTGCCTCTGCCTCTGGTCTCTCTGCCTCTGTGGCCTCTGCCTCCTCTGGTCTCTCTGCCTCCCCTGGTCTCTCTGGTCTCTCTGCCTCTGCCTCCTCTGGTCTCTCTGTGGCATCTGCCTCCTCTGGTCTCTCTGCCTCCTGCCTCCTCTAATCTCCTCTGCCTCCTCTTGGTCTCTCTCTCTTCTTCCTTCCTCTGAACTCTCTGGCCTCTGCCTCCTGTGGCCTCTGCTCTGCCTCTGCCTCCTCTGGTCTCTCTGTCTCCTCTGCCTCCTCTGGTCTCTCTGCCTTCTTTGCCTCCTCTGCTCTCTCTCCTCCTCCTCTGCCTCTCTGTCTCTCTGCCTCCTCTGCACTCTGGCCTCTGCCCCTCTGGTCTCTCTGTGGCTCTGCCTCCTCTGGTCTCTCTGCCTCCTCTGCCTCCTCTGGTCTCTCTGTGGCCTCTGCCTTCTCTTGTCTCTCTGCCTCCTATGCTCTCTGGTCTCTCTGCCTCCTCTGGTCTCTCTCTCTGCCTCTGCTTCCTCTGCCTCTCTGTGGCCTCTGCCTCCTCTGGTCTCTCTGTCTCCTCTGCCTCCTCTGAACTCTCTGTGGCCTCTGCCTCCTCTGGTCTCTTTGTGGCCTCTGCCTCCTCTGGCCTCTCTATGGCCTCTGCATCACTCTGGTCTCTCTGCCTCTTCTCTCTGTGGCCTCTGCCTCCTCTAATCTCTCTGCCTCCTCTGCTTACTCGTCTCTCTGTGGCCTCTGCCTTCTCTCGTCTCTCTGTGGCCTCTGCCTCCTCTGGTCTCTCTGTCTCCTCTGCCTCCTCTGGTCTCTCTGCCTCCACTGGTCTCTTGCCTCTGCCTCCTCTGGTCTCTTTGTTGGCCTCTGCCTCCTCTGGTCTCTTTGTCTCCTCTGCCTCCTCTAGTCACTCTGTAGCCTCTGCCTCCTCTGGTCTCTCTGCCTCCTCTGCCTCCTCTGCTCTAACTGCCTCCTCTGCTCTCTCTGTCTCTCTGCCTCCTCTGGTCTCTCTGTGGCCTCAGCCTTCTCTGGTCTCTCTCTGGGCGCTGCCTACTCTGGTCTCTCTAAAGCATCTGCCTTTTCTGGTCTCTCTGCCTCCTCTGCCTCTCCTGGTCTCTCTGTGGCCTCTGTCTCCTCTAGACTCTCCTTGCCTCCTCTGGTCTCTCTGTGGCCTCTGCCTCCTCTGGTCTCTCTGCCTCCTCTGCCTCCTCTGGTCTCTCTGTGGCCTCTGCCTCCTCTGGTCTCTCTGTCTCCTCTGCCTCCTCTGGTCTCTCTGTGGCCTCTGCCTCCTCTGGTCTGTCTGTGTCCTCTGCCTCCTCTGGTCTCTCTGTGGCCTCTGCCTCCTCTGGTCTCTCTGAGGCATCTGCCTTTTTGGTCTCTCTGCCTCCTCTGCCTCCCATGGTCTCTCTGTGGCCTCCGCCTCCTCTAGACTCTCCTTGCCTCCTGGTCTTTCTGTGTCCTCTGCCTCCTCTGGTCTCTCTGCCTCCTCTGCTTCCTCTCGTCTCTCTGTGGCCTCTGCCTCCTCTGGTCTCTCTGTCTCCTCTGCCTCCTCTAGTCTCTCTGTGGCCTCTGCCTCCTCTGGTCTGTCTGTGTCCTCTACTTCCTCTTGTCTCTATGTGGCCTCTGCCTTTTCTGGTCTCTCTGTCTCCTCTGCCTCCTCTGGTCTCTCTGCCTCCTCTGCCTCCTCTGCCTCCTCTGATCTCTCTGTGGCCTCTGCCTCCTCTGGTATGTCTGTCTCCTCTGCCTCCTCTGCTCTCTCTGTGGCCTCTGGCTCCTCTGCTCTCTCTGTCTCCTCTATCTCCTCTGGTCTCTCTGTTGCCTCTGCCTCCTCTGGTCTCTTCTGTCCTCTGCCTCCTCTGGTCTCTCTGTGTCCTCTACCTCCTCTGGTCTCTTTGGCCTCTGCCTTCTCTGGATCTCTCTGTGGCCTCTGGTCTCTTACTGCCATCTGCCTTTTCTGGTCTCTCTGCCTACTCTGCCTCCTCTAGTCTCTCTGCCTACTCTGCCTCCTCTAGTCTCTCTGTGGCCTCTGCCTCCTCTGGACTCTCTGCCTCCTTTGGTCTTTCTGTTGCCTCTGCCTCCTTTGGCCTCTCTGCCTCCTCTACTTCCTCTCGTCTCTTTGTGGCCTCTGCCTCCTCTGGTCTCTCTGCCTCCTCTGGTCTCTCTGTGGCCTCTGCCTCCTCTGGTCTGTCTGTGTCCTCTACCTCCTCTGCCTCCTCTGGTCTCTCTGTGTCCTCTGCCTCCTCTGGTCTCTGTGTCCTCTACCTCCTCTGCCTCTCTGTGGCCTCTTCCTCCTCTGGTCCATCTGTCTCCTCTGCATCCACTGGTCTCTTTTGGCCTCTGCTTCCACTGCTCTCTTTGTGGCCTCTGCCTCCTCTAGTCTCTCTCTGGCCTCTGCCTCTTCTAGTCTCACTGCCTTCTCTGTCTCTCCTCTAGTCTCTCCGTGTTCTCTATCTGCTCTGGTCTCTCTGTTGCCTCTGCCTCTTCTGTTCTCTCTGTCTCTTCTGCCTCCTCTGGTCTCTCTGCCTCCTCTGCCTCCTCTGGTCTCTCTTTGGCCTCTGCCTCCTTTGGTCTGTCTGTGTCCTCTGCCTCCTCTGTTCTCTCTGTGGCCTCCGCCTCCTCTGGTCTCTGTCTCCTCTGCCTCCACTGGTCTCTCTGTTGCATCTGCCTCCACTGGTCTCTCTTTGGCCTCTGCCTCCTCTGGTCTCTCTCTGGCCTCTGCCTCCTCTAGTGTCTTTGCCTTCTCTGTCTCCTCTAGTCTCTCTGTGGCCTCTGCCTCCTCTGGTCTCTCTGTCTCCTCTGCCTCCTCTGCTCTCTCTGTGGCCTCTGCCTCCTCTGGTCACTCTGTCTCCTCTGCCTCCACTGGTCTCTCTGTTGCATCTGCCTCCACTGGTCTCTCTTTGGCCTCTGCCTCCTCTGGTCTCTCTCTGGCCTCTGCCTTCTCTGGTCTCTCTCTGGCCGCTGCCTACTCTGGTCTCTCTGAGGCATCTGCCTTTTCTGGTCTCTCTGCCTCCTCTGCCTCCCCTGGTCTCTCTGTGGCCTCTGCCTCCTCTAGACTCTCCTTGCCTCCCCTGGTCTTTCTGTGGCCTCTGCCTCCTCTGGTCTCTCTGCCTCCTCTGCTTCCTCTCGTCTCTCTGTGGCCTCTGCCTCCTCTGGTCTCTCTGTCTCCTCTGCCTCCTCTAGTCTCTCTGTGGCCTCTGCCTCCTCTGGTCTGTCTGTGTCCTCTACTTCCTCTTGTCTCTATGTGGCCTCTGCCTTTTCTGGTCTCTCTGTCTCCTCTGCCTCCTCTGGTCTCTCTGCCTCCTCTGCCTCCTCTGCCTCCTCTGATCTCTCTGTGGCCTCTGCCTCCTCTGGTATCTCTGTCTCCTCTGCCTCCTCTGCTCTCTCTGTGGCCTCTGGCTCCTCTGCTCTCTCTGTCTCCTCTATCTCCTCTGGTCTCTCTGTTGCCTCTGCCTCCTCTGGTCTCTTCGTGTCCTCTGCCTCCTCTGTTCTCTCTCTGGCCTCTGCCTCCTCTGGTCTCTCTGTCTCCTCTGCCTCCTCTGAACTCTCTGTGGCCTCTGCCTCCTCTGGTCTCTTTGTGGCCTCTTCCTCCTCTGGCCTCTCTATGGCCTCTGCATCCTCTGGACTCTCTGCCTCTTTTGGTCTTTCTGTGGCCTCTTCCTCCTCTAATCTCTCTGCCTCTTCTGCTTACTCTCGTCTCTCTGTGGCCTCTGCCTCCTCTGGTCTCTCTGTCTCCTCTGCCTCCTCAGGTCTCTCTGCCTCCACTGGTCTCTCTATTGCCTCTGCCTCCTCTGGTCTCTTTGTTGCCTCTGCCTCCATGGGTCTCTTTGTCTCCTCTGCCTCCTCTAGTCACTCTGTAGCCTCTGCCTCCTCTGGTCTCTCTGCCTCCTCTGCCTCCTCTGCTCTAACTGCCTCCTCTGCTCTCTCTGTCTCTCTGCCTCCTCTGGTCTCTCTGTGGCCTCAGCCTTCTCTGGTCTCTCTCTGGCCGCTGCCTACTCTGGTCTCTCTAAAGCATCTGCCTTTTCTGGTCTCTCTGCCTCCTCTGCCTGCCTCTCCTGGTCTCTCTGTGGCCTCTGTCTCCTCTAGACTCTCCTTGCCTCCCCTGGTCTTTGAGTGGCCTCTGCCTCCTCTGGTCTCTCTGCCTCCTCTGTTTCCTCTCGTCTCTCTCTGGGGCCTCTGCCTCCTCTGGTCTCTCTGTCTCCTCTGCCTCCTCTGGTCTCTATGGCCTCTGCCTCCTCTGGTCTGTCTGTGTCCTCTGCCTCCTCTCGTCTCTCTGTGGCCTCTGCCTCCACTGGTCTCTCTCTGTCTCCTCTGCCTACTCTGGTCTCTCTGCCTCCTCTGGTCTCTCTGTGGCCTCTGCCTCCTCTGGTCTGTCTGTGTCCTCTGCCTCCTCTGCCTCCTCTGGTCTCTCTGTGGCCTCTGCCTCCTCTGGTCTCTCTGTGGCCTTCTCTGTCTGCCTCCTCTTGTCTCTCTGAGGCATCTGCCTCCTCTGGTCTCTCTGAGGCATCTGCCTTTTCTGGTCTCTCTGTCTCCTTTGCCTTCTCTGGTCTCTCTTTCTCCTCTAACTCCTCTGGTCTCTCTGCCTCCTCTACCTTCTCTGGTCTCTCTATGTCCCCTGCCTCCTCTGCTCTCTCTGTAACCTCTGCCTTCTCTTGTCTCTCTGCCTCCTCTGTCCCCTCTGGTCTCTCTGCCTCCACTGCTCTCTCTATTGCCTCTGCCTCCTCTGGTCTCTTTGTCTCCTCTGCCTCCTCTAGTCACTCTGTGGCCTCTGCCTCCTCTGGTCTCTCTGCCTCCTCTGCCTCCTCTGCTCTAACTGCCTCCTCTGGTCTCTCTCTCTCTGCCTCCTCTGGTCTCTCTATGGCCTCGGCCTCCTCTGGTCTCTCTATGGCCTCTGCCTCCTCTGGTCTCTCTGTCTCCTCTGCCTCCACTGGTCTCTCTGCCTTCTCTCTGCCTCCTATGCTCTCTCTGCCTCCTCTGGTCTGTCTGTGTCCTCTGCCTCCTCTGGTCTCTCTGTGGCCTCTGCCTCCTGTGGCCTCTCTGCCTTCAATGCAGGTCTACAGTTTATACTTCTGCACATCTCAAGTCTGTTCTATTGCTTGTCTACAGTCTGTTCTAATGCTCCAATAAAAGTCTTTACAACTGCACATCTACAGTCTGTTCTACTGCATGTCTACAGTCTGTTCTACTGCATCTACAGTCTTCTATTGTTCTAAGTCTACAGTCTGTTTTACTGCACATCTACAGTCTGTTCTACTGCACATTCTACAGTCTGTTCTAATGCCAAGTCTACAGTCTGTATCTACTGCTCAATCTACAGTCTGTTCTACTGCAAGTCTACAGTCTGTTCTACTGCACCTCTACATTCTGTTGTAAAGCATTTCTAGTAGTGTTTTCTAATACTCATATACAGTCGGTTCTACTGCTCGTCTACAGTCTGAACTACTGCACCTCTATACAGTCTGTTCTAAAGCATGTCCACAGTGTTTTCTAATACTCATATACAGTCTGTTCTAATGCTCATCTACAGTCTGTACTACTGCACCTCTACAGTCTATTCTTCTGCACATTGTCAGTCTGTTCTACTGACGTCTTACAGTCTGTTCTAATGCTCGCATCTACAGTCTGTACAACTGCACCTCTACAGTCTGTTCTAATGCATGTCTAGAGTGTTTTCTAATACATATACAGTCTGTTTTAATACTCTCACCACAGTCAGTTCTAAAGCCAATCTAGTGTCTGTACTACTGCTGCTACAGTCTTTTCAACTGCAAGACTACAGTCTGTTTAATTGCACTCTCTACAGTCTGTTCTAATGCCAGTTTACAGTCTGTACTATTGCTCTCTGCAGTCTGTTCTACTGCATGTCTATAGTGTTTTCTAATACTCATCTACAGTCTGTTCTACTGCACGCTCTACAGTCTGTTTTAATAAATGTCTACAGTCTGTATTCTACTGCACCTTTACAGTCTGTTGTAAAGCATTTCTAGTATTGTTTTTAATACTCATATACAGACTGTTCTAATGCTGTCTACAGTCTTCACTACTCCACCTCTACAGTCTGTTCTACTTCTCCTGTACAGTCTCTTCTACTGCAGGTCTACAGTCTGTTCTACTGCAAGTCTACAGTCTGTTCTACTGCTCATCTACAGTCTGTTCTACTGTAAGACTAAGGTCTTCAGTCTCTTCTTAATGCACATCTACAGTCTGTTCTAATGCACATCTACAGTCTGATCTACTGCACGCCTACTGTCTGTTCTAATAATTATCAACATTCTGTACTACTGCAACTCTACAGTCTCTTCTACTGCACATCTACAGTCTGTTCTACTGCATGTCTACAGTCTGTTCTAATGCCAGTTTACTACTCTACTGCAGTCTATCTCTAATGCACGTACAGTCTGTTTTAGTGCACATTTACAATCTTTTCTAATTGTCAGTCTGTTCTACTGACCTTTACAGTCTGTTCTAAACCTCATCTACAGTCTGTTCTAAAGCCAATCTAGAGTCTGTTTTAATGCTGCTCTACAGTCTTTTCAACTGCACTTCTACATTCTGTTCTACAGCACGACTATAGTCTGTTTTAATAGACGCCTACAGTCTTTTCTAATGCACTTCTACAGTCTGTTCTACTGACGCCTCCAGTCTGTTCTAATAATTGTCTAGAGTCTGTTCTACTGCACGCTCTACAGTCTGTTCTAAAGCATCTCTACAGTCTTTTCTAATGCTCGTGTACAGTCTCAACTACTGCACCTCTACGATCTATTCTTCTGCACATCGTCAGTCTGTTCTACTGCACATCTACAGTCTGTTCTAATGCACATCTACAGTCTGTTCTAATGCACATCTATAGTCTGTTCTAATGCGCCACAGTCTATTCTAATGCACATCTACTGTCTGTTCTAATGCAAGTCTATAGTCTGTACTACTGCTCATCTAATGTCTGTTCTAGTCTAGATCTACAGTCTGTTCTAATAAACGTCTACAAGTCTGTTCTACTGCACATCTACAGTCTGTACTACTGCTTCTACAGTCTTTTCTAATGCTCATCTACAGTCTGTATTAGTCTGTTCTACAATCTGTTCTGCTACTGTTCTCTACAGTCTGTTCTAGCATGTCTAGAGTGTTTTCTAATACTCATATACAGTCTGTTCTAAAGCTGCAAGTCTACAGTCTGTTCTACTACTGCACCTCTATCAGTCTGTCTAGCAGTGTCTACAGTGTTTTCTAATACTTCATACAGTCTGTTCTTATTCTGCACATTTACAGTCTGTACTACTGCATTTCTACAGGACAGTCTGATATCACTGCACCTCTACAGTCTGTTCTACTGCATGTCTACAGTCTTTCTTGTCACTGCATACAGTCTGTTCTAATGCTCATCTACAGTCTGTACTAACTGCACCTCTACAGTCTTTCTGTTCTAATACATATACAGTCTGTACTACTGCGTCTACAGTTGCTGGCTTCTAGTCAAACTGCCTACAGTTTCACTGGCTAC
The DNA here is from genome assembly GCA_024349245.1 of Neodontobutis hainanensis. Lineage (NCBI taxonomy): Eukaryota > Metazoa > Chordata > Actinopteri > Gobiiformes > Odontobutidae > Neodontobutis > Neodontobutis hainanensis. The sequence continues at coordinate 71,262 of JALDNG010000523.1, forward strand.
TGCTAAGATCTACAGTCTACTTTCTAAAGCGTTTCAGCAGTCTGTTTTGCACTCATATACAGTCTGTTTTAATACTGTTTGACCGCTTAACAGTCTGTTCTCCAAATTTGTCTACAGTCTGGCTCTACTGCACATCTACAGTCATATAAACGACATTTCTGATCTGTTCAAGTGACACTGCATGCAGTCTGTTCTAATGTCATCTACAGTCTGTTCTAATTCTATCTAGTCTGTTCTACTGCAGTCTATAGTCTGTTCTAATGCCCAATCTACATTGTCTTTTCTACTCCACCTCTACAGTCTGTTCTAATGCATGTCTACAGTCTGTTATACTGCATGTCTACAGTCTGTTCTAATGCCAGTCTAGAGTCTGTTCTACTGATGCTCTGCAATCTGTTCTACTGCAAGTCTACAGTTCTGTTCTAACTGCACCTCTACAGTCTGTCTATCTACAGTCTGTTCTACGTCTACAGTCTGTTCTACTGCATATCTACAATCTGTTCTAATGCACATCTACAGTCTGTTCAACTGCAAGTCTACAGTCTGTTACTACTGCACCTCTACAGTCTGTTCTAAAGCACATGTCTACAGTCTGTTCTACTACTCATGTACAGTGTCTTCTAATGCTCTACAGTCTGTTCTAACTACTGCACCTCTACTGAGTCTCTTCTGCACATCTACAGTCTGTTCTACTGCACATCTACAGTCTGTTCTAATGACATCTACAGTCTGTTCTAAAGCACGTCTATAGTCTGTTCTAATGCTCGTCCACAGTCTATTCTTATGCAGGTCTTTAGTCTTTACTACTGCACATCTACAGTCTGTTCTAATGCACCTACATTCTGTTCTAATGCTCATCTACAGTATGTTCTATGCACGTCTACAGTCTTTTCTACTGCACATCAACAGTCTATTCTAATGCTTGTCTACAGTCTGTACAACTGCACCTCTACAGTCTGTTCTACTGCACGTCTTCAGTCTGTTCTAATAATTGTCAACATTCTGTAATACTGAACCTCTACAGTCTCTTGAACTACTGCACCTCTACAGTCTGTTCTAATGCATGTCTACAGTCTTATCTAATACTCATCTACAGTCTGTTCTAATGCATGTCTATAGTCTGTTCTAATGCTGGTCCACAGTCTGTTCTGTCTTTAGTCTGTACTACTCCATATCTACAGTCTGTTCTCCTGGATGTGTCTACAGTCTGTTCTAATGCTCGTCTACAGTCTGTTCTATTGTACAACTACAGTCTCTTCTAATGCACATCTACAGTCTGTTCAACTACATGTATTCAGTCTGTTCTAATAATTGTCAACATTCTGTAATACTGCACCTCTACAGTCTCTTCTACTGCACCTTGTTAGTCTGTTCTACTGGACGTTTACAGTCTGTTCTAATGCTCGTTTACAGTCATTTCTACAGTCTATTCTAATGTAAATCTATAGTTTCTTTTACTGCTCATCTACGATCTGTTCTTTTGCAGGTCTACAGTCTGTTCTTACAAACATCTAACGTCTGTTCTACTGCACATCTACAGTCTGTTCTAATGCACATCTACAGTCTGTTCTAATGCTAGTCTACAGTCAGTACGACTGCTCATCTACAGTCTGTTCTAAAGCATGTCTAGAGTGTATTCTAATACTCATATACAGTCTGTTCTAATGCTCGTCAACATTCTGAAATACTGCACCTTTTACAATCTGTTCTAAAGCATGTCTAGAGTGTTTTCTAATACTCATATAGAGTCTGTTCTAATGCTCGTCCACAGTCTGAACTACTGCACCTCTACAGTCTATTCTTCTGCACATTGTCAGTCTGTTCTACTGCACGTTTACAGTCTTTTCTACTGCGCATCTAGAGTCTCTTCTAATGCAGGTCTACAGTCTATACTACTGCACATCTACAATCTGTTCTATTGCTTGTCTACAGTCTGTTCTAATCCCCAATAAAAGTCTTTACTGTTCTACCTCTACAGTCTGTTCTACTGCATGGCTACAGTCTGTTCTAATAATTGTCTACAGTCTCTTCTACTGCACATCTAAAGTCTGTTCTAATGCACGTCATTAGTCTGTTCAAATGTTCGTCCACAATCTGTTCTAATGCAGTCCGTACGACCACAAATCTATAGTCTGTTCTATTGCTCGAATATCGTCTGTTCTATTGCCCAATAACAGTATTTACTACTCGACCTCTACAGTTTGTTCTACTGTTCCTCTACAGTCTGTTCTAATGCCATTTTACTGTCTGTACTACTGCTCTACCGCAGTCTGTTCTACTGCATGTCTACAGTCTGTTTTACTGCACATCTACAGTCTGTTCTACTGCATATCTACAGTTTCTACTACTGCACTTCTAAAGTCTGTTCTAATGCACATCTACAGTCTATTCTACTGCAGGTCTACAGTCTGTACTACTGCACCTCTACAGTCTGTTCTAAAGCATGTCTAGAGTGTTTTCTAATACTCATATACAGTCTATTCTAATAATCGTCTACAGTCTGTACTAATGCACCTCTAAAGTCTATTCTTCTGAAGCACTGTGAGTCTGTTCTACTGCAAGTCTACAGTCTGTTCTAATAATTTTCTACAGTCCGTTCTACTGCACGTCTACAGTCTTTTCTAATAATTATCGACATTCTGTACTACTGCACCTTACAGTCTTTTCTACTGCGCATCTACAATCTGTTCTAATACACGTCTATAGTCTGTTCAAATGCTCATCCACAGTCTGTTCTAATGCAATCTGTACGACCAGACATCTATTGTTCCTTTCTATTGCTTGAATATAGTCTGTTTTAATGCCCAATAACAGTCTTTACTACTCCAGCTCTACTGTTTGTTCTACTGATCCTCTACAGTATGTTCTACTGCATGTCTACAGTCTGTTCTAATGCACAGCTACAGTCTGTTCAACTAGAGGTCTACAGTCTGTTCTACTGCATGACTATACTCATTTTTAATAGCGTCTACAGTCTCTTCTACTAGCGTCTACAGTCTGTTCTAATAATTGTCAAGATTCTGTACAACTGCACCTCTACAGTCTCTTCTACTGCACATCTACAGTCTGTTTTAATGGTCTTCTATGATTGTGTATAGTCAGTTCTAAAGCCATTCTACAGTCTGTACTACTGCTGCTCTACAGTCTGTTCAACTGCACCTCCATAGTCTGTTCTTATGCAAGTCTACATTCTAATCTACTTTTCGTTTACACTCTGTTGTACTGCACGACTATAGTCTCTTTTATTAAACGTCTACAGTCTGTTCTACTGCACATCTACAGTCTGTTCTATTTCAAGTCTACATTCTAAACTACTGTTCGGCTACAGTCTGTTCTACTGGACAACTAACCTAACCTAACAATGTGCAAAAGGATAGACTCTAGAGGTGCAGTAGTACATACTGTAGATGAGCAATAGAGCAGACTGTATATGAGTATTTGAAAACACTCTAGACATGCTTTAGAACAGACTGTAGATGTGCAGTAAAACAGACTCTAGACTTGCATTAGAACAGACAGTAGATGTACATTAGAACAAACTGTAGATGTGCAGTAAAACAGACTGTAGGACGTGCAGTGGAAGAGACTGCAGTAGAGCAGTAGTACAGACTGTAAACTGGCTTTAGAACTGACTGTAGGCGAGCATTAGAACAGACTATAAACGTCAGTAGAACAGACTGACAATATGCAGAAGAAAAGACTGTAGAGATGCAGTAGTACAGACTGTAGGCGAACATTTGCACAGACTCTATATGAGTATTAGAAAACAGTCTAGACATGCTTTAGAACAGATTGTAGAGGTGCAGTAGTTCAGACTATAGACGAGCATTAGAACAGACTGTAATTGTGCAGTAGAAGAGACTGTAGAGGTGAAGTAGTACAGAATGTCGACAATTATTAGAAAAGACTGACAATGCTTCAGAAGAATAGACTTTAGAGATGCATTAGTACAGACTGTAAACAAGTATTAGAACAGACTGTATATGAGTATTAGAATAGATTGTAGACATGCTTTAGAAGAGACTGTAGAGGTGCAGTAGTACAGACTGTAGACAAACAGTAGTACAGATTATAGACTTGCATTAGAACAGACTGTAGATGTGCATTAGAATAGACTGTAGACGTACAATAGAAGTGACTGTAGAGGTGCAGTTGAACAGACTGTAGACGTGCAGTTGTACAGACTTCAGAGCAAGCAGTCGTACAGACTTTAGATTTGCTTTAGAACAGATTGTGGCGAGCATTACAACAGACTGTAAGCGTGCAGTAGAAGAGACTGACAATGTGCAGAAGAATAGACTCTAGAGGTGCAGTAGTACAGACTGTATATTTGTATTAGAAAACACTCTAAACATGCTTTAGAACAAACTGTAGATGTGCAGTAAAACAGACTATAGACATTCAGTAGAAGAGACTGCAGTAGAGCAATAGTACAGACTGTAAACTGGCATTAGAAGAGACTGTAGAAGTGCAGTAGTACAGACTGTAGATGTGCAGTAGTACAGACTGTAGACGTTTATTAGATCAGACTGTAGACCTGCAGTAGAACAGACCGTAGATGAGCATTAGAATAGACTTTAGAAGTGCAGTAGTAAAGACTGTAGATGTACAGTAGAACATACTATAGACGTTTATAAAAAGACTGTACACAGGCAGTAGAACAGACTGTAGATGAGCAAAAGTACAAACTGCAGAGCAGCAGTAGTAAAGACTCTAGACTAGCAATAGAACAGACTGTAGACCTGTACTAGAACAGAATGTAGAGGAGAAGTAGAACAAACTGTAGAGGTGGAGTAGTAAAGACTTTTATTGGGCATTAGAACAGACTGTATTCGAGCAATAGAACAGACTATAGATGTGCATTAGAACAGAATGCATTAGAACAGACTGTGGACAGTATTGGAACAGACTATAGCGAGTTTTAGAACAGACTGTAAATGTCAGTAAAACAGACTAACGATGCTGCAGAAGAATAGAATTTAAAAGTCCGTTAGTAGAGACTGTAGGCAGTATTAGAACAGACTGTATATGAGTATTAGAATAGACTGTAGACATGCTTTAGAACAGACTGTAGAGGTGCAGTAGTACAGACTGTGCACGAAAGGTAGTACAGACTGTTGACTTGCATTTGAACAGACTGTAGATGTACATTAGAACAGAATGTAGACATACAATAAAACAGGCGTAGAGGTGCAGTTGAACAGACTATAGACATGCAGTTGAACAGACTTCACAGCAGCAGTAGAACAGACTCTAGACTGGCTTTAGAACAGACTGTAGACAAGCTTTAGAAATGACTGTAAACGTCAGTAGAACAGACTGACAATGTGCGGAAGAAAAGACTCTAGAGGTGCTGTAGTACAGACTGAAGGTGAGCATTAGAACAGACTGTATATGAGTTTTACAAAACACTGTAGACATGCTTTAGAACAAACTGAAGAGGTGCAGTTGGGTAGACGAGCATTAGAACAGACTGTATATGAGTATTAGAAAACACTCTAGACATTCTTTAGAACAGACTGTAGAGGTTCAGTAATACAGACTGTAAATGAGCTATAGAACAGACTGTAGAAGTGCAGTAGTATAGACTGTAGATGAGCAGTAGAAAAGACTGTATACGTTTATTAGAACAGACTGTAGAAGTGCAGTAGAACAGACTGTAGACAAGCAGTGGTACAGACTCTAGACTTGCATTAGAACAGACTTTAGATGTGCATTAGAACAGACTGTAGATGTTCAGTAAAACAGAATGTAGACATGCAGTAGAACAGACTGCAGTACAGCAATAGTACAGACTGTAAACTGGCATTAGAACAGACTGTAGAGCTCCAGTTGAACATTCTGTAGACTTGCAGTTGAACAAACTTCAGAGCAGCAGTAGTACAGACTCTAGATTTGGCTTTAGAACTGACTGTGGACGAGCATTAGAGCAGACTGTAAACGTCAGTAGAACAGACTGACAATGTGCAGAAGAACAGACTGTAGAGGTGCAGTAGTACAGAATGTAGACGAGCATTAGAACAGACTGTATTTGAGTATTAGAAAACACTGTAGGCATGCTTTAGAACAGACTATAGAGGTGCAGAAGTTCAGACTGTAGATGACCATTAGAACAGACTGTATATAAGTTTTAGAAAACACTCTAGACATGCTTTACAACAGACTGTAGAGGTGCAGTAATACAGACTGTAGACGAGCATTAAAAAAGACTGTAGAAGTGCAGTAGTACAGACTGTAAATGTGCAGAACAGACTGTAGACGTTTATTAAAACAGATTGTAGACGTGCAGTAGAACAGACCGTAGATGAGCGGTAGTACAGAATGTAGACTTGCATTAGAACAGACTGTAGATGTGCATTAGAACAGACTGTAGATGTGCAGTAAAACAGACTGTAGACATGCAGTAGAACAGACTGCAGTAGAGCAATAGTACAGATTGTAAACTGGCATTAGAACAGACTGTAGAGGTGCAGTTGAAAAGACTGTAGACTTGCAGTTAAACAGACTGTAGACAAGCAGTAGTCTATTCTTCTGCACATTGTTAGTCTGTTCTACTGGACGTTTACAGTCTGTTCTAATGCTCGTTTACAGTCATTTCTACAGTCTATTCTAATGTAAATCTATAGTTTCTTTTACTGCTCATCTACAATCTGTTCTTTTGCAGGTCTACAGTCTGTTCTTACAAACATCTAACGTCTGTTCTACTGCACATCTACAGTCTGTTCTAATGCACATCTACAGTCTGTTCTAATGCTAGTCTACAGTCAGTACGACTGCTCATCTACAGTCTGTTCTAAAGCATGTCTAGAGTGTATTCTAATACTCATATACAGTCTGTTCTAATGCTCGTCAACATTCTGAAATACTGCACCTTTTACAATCTGTTCTAAAGCATGTCTAGAGTGTTTTCTAATACTCATATAGAGTCTGTTCTAATGCTCGTCCACAGTCTGAACTACTGCACCTCTACAGTCTATTCTTCTGCACATTGTCAGTCTGTTCTACTGCACGTTTACAGTCTTTTCTACTGCGCATCTAGAGTCTCTTCTAATGCAGGTCTACAGTCTATACTACTGCACATCTACAATCTGTTCTATTGCTTGTCTACAGTCTGTTCTAATCCCCAATAAAAGTCTTTACTGTTCTACCTCTACAGTCTGTTCTACTGCATGGCTACAGTCTGTTCTAATAATTGTCTACAGTCTCTTCTACTGCACATCTAAAGTCTGTTCTAATGCGTCATTAGTCTGTTCAAATGTTCGTCCACAATCTGTTCTAATGCAGTCCGTGCGACCACAAATCTATAGTCTGTTCTATTGCTCGAATATCGTCTGTTCTATTGCCCAATAACAGTATTTACTACTCGACCTCTACAGTTTGTTCTACTGTTCCTCTACAGTCTGTTCTAATGCCATTTTACTGTCTGTACTACTGCTCTAGCAGTCTGTTCTACTGCATGTCTACAGTCTGTTTTACTGCACATCTACAGTCTGTTCTACTGCATATCTACAGTTTCTACTACTGCACTTCTAAAGTCTGTTCTAATGCACATCTACAGTCTATTCTACTGCAGGTCTACAGTCTGTACTACTGCACCTCTACAGTCTGTTCTAAAGCATGTCTAGAGTGTTTTCTAATACTCATATACAGTCTATTCTAATAATCGTCTACAGTCTGTACTAATGCACCTCTAAAGTCTATTCTTCTGAAGCACTGTGAGTCTGTTCTACTGCAAGTCTACAGTCTGTTCTAATAATTTTCTACAGTCCGTTCTACTGCACGTCTACAGTCTTTTCTAATAATTATCGACATTCTGTACTACTGCACCTTACAGTCTTTTCTACTGCGCATCTACAATCTGTTCTAATACACGTCTATAGTCTGTTCAAATGCTCATCCACAGTCTGTTCTAATGCAATCTGTACGACCAGACATCTATTGTTCCTTTCTATTGCTTGAATATAGTCTGTTTTAATGCCCAATAACAGTCTTTACTACTCCAGCTCTACTGTTTGTTCTACTGATCCTCTACAGTATGTTCTACTGCATGTCTACAGTCTGTTCTAATGCACAGCTACAGTCTGTTCAACTAGAGGTCTACAGTCTGTTCTACTGCATGACTATACTCATTTTTAATAAACGTCTACAGTCTCTTCTACTAGGCGTCTACAGTCTGTTCTAATAATTGTCAAGATTCTGTACAACTGCACCTCTACAGTCTCTTCTACTGCACATCTACAGTCTGTTTTAATGGTCCTCTATGATTGTGTATAGTCAGTTCTAAAGCCATTCTACAGTCTGTACTACTGCTGCTCTACAGTCTGTTCAACTGCACCTCCATAGTCAGTTCTTATGCAAGTCTACATTCTAATCTACTTTTCGTTTACACTCTGTTGTACTGCGACTATAGTCTCTTTTATTAAACGTCTACAGTCTGTTCTACTGCACATCTACAGTCTGTTCTATTTCAAGTCTACATTCTAAACTACTGTTCGGCTACAGTCTGTTCTACTGGACAACTAACCTAACCTAACAATGTGCAAAAGGATAGACTCTAGAGGTGCAGTAGTACATACTGTAGATGAGCAATAGAGCAGACTGTATATGAGTATTTGAAAACACTCTAGAAATGCTTTAGAACAGACTGTAGATGTGCAGTAAAACAGACTCTAGACTTGCATTAGAACAGACAGTAGATGTACATTAGAACAAACTGTAGATGTGCAGTAAAACAGACTGTAGGCGTGCAGTGGAAGAGACTGCAGTAGAGCAGTAGTACAGACTGTAAACTGGCTTTAGAACTGACTGTAGACGAGCATTAGAACAGACTATAAACGTCAGTAGAACAGACTGACAATATGCAGAAGAAAAGACTGTAGAGATGCAGTAGTACAGACTGTAGACGAACATTTGCACAGACTCTATATGAGTATTAGAAAACAGTCTAGACATGCTTTAGAACAGATTGTAGAGGTGCAGTAGTTCAGACTATAGACGAGCATTAGAACAGACTGTAATTGTGCAGTAGAAGAGACTGTAGAGGTGAAGTAGTACAGAATGTCGACAATTATTAGAAAAGACTGACAATGCTTCAGAAGAATAGACTTTAGAGATGCATTAGTACAGACTGTAAACAAGTATTAGAACAGACTGTATATGAGTATTAGAATAGATTGTAGACATGCTTTAGAAGAGACTGTAGAGGTGCAGTAGTACAGACTGTAGACAAACAGTAGTACAGATTATAGACTTGCATTAGAACAGACTGTAGATGTGCATTAGAATAGACTGTAGAGCGTGCAATAGAAGTGACTGTAGAGGTGCAGTTGAACAGACTGTAGACGTGCAGTTGTACAGACTTCAGAGCAGCAGTCGTACAGACTTTAGATTTGCTTTAGAACAGATTGTAGGCGAGCATTACAACAGACTGTAAACGTACAGTAGAAGAGACTGACAATGTGCAGAAGAATAGACTCTAGAGGTGCAGTAGTACAGACTGTATATTTGTATTAGAAAACACTCTAAACATGCTTTAGAACAAACTGTAGATGTGCAGTAAAACAGACTATAGACATTCAGTAGAAGAGACTGCAGTAGAGCAATAGTACAGACTGTAAACTGGCATTAGAAGAGACTGTAGAAGTGCAGTAGTACAGACTGTAGATGTGCAGTAGTACAGACTGTAGACATTTATTAGATCAGACTGTAGACCTGCAGTAGAACAGACCGTAGATGAGCATTAGAATAGACTTTAGAAGTGCAGTAGTAAAGACTGTAGATGTACAGTAGAACATACTATAGACGTTTATAAGAAAAGACTGTACACAGGCAGTAGAACAGACTGTAGATGAGCAAGAGTACAAACTGCAGAGCAGCAGTAGTAAAGACTCTAGACTAGCAATAGAACAGACTGTAGACCTGTGCACTAGAACAGAATGTAGAGGAGAAGTAGAACAAACTGTAGAGGTGGAGTAGTAAAGACTTTTATTGGGCATTAGAACAGACTGTATTCGAGCAATAGAACAGACTATAGATGTGCATTAGAACAGAATGCATTAGAACAGACTGTGGACAGTATTGGAACAGACTATAGACGAGTTTTAGAACAGACTGTAAATGTCCAGTAAAACAGACTAACGATGCTGCAGAAGAATAGAATTTAAAAGTCCGTTAGTAGAGACTGTAGACGCAGTATTAGAACAGACTGTATATGAGTATTAGAATAGACTGTAGACATGCTTTAGAACAGACTGTAGAGGTGCAGTAGTACAGACTGTGCACGAAAGGTAGTACAGACTGTTGACTTGCATTTGAACAGACTGTAGATGTACATTAGAACAGAATGTAGACATACAATAAAACAGGCGTAGAGGTGCAGTTGAACAGACTATAGACATGCAGTTGAACAGACTTCACAGCAGCAGTAGAACAGACTCTAGACTGGCTTTAGAACAGACTGTAGACAAGCTTTAGAAATGACTGTAAACGTCCAGTAGAACAGACTGACAATGTGCGGAAGAAAAGACTCTAGAGGTGCTGTAGTACAGACTGAAGGTGAGCATTAGAACAGACTGTATATGAGTTTTACAAAACACTGTAGACATGCTTTAGAACAAACTGAAGAGGTGCAGTTGGGTAGACGAGCATTAGAACAGACTGTATATGAGTATTAGAAAACACTCTAGACATTCTTTAGAACAGACTGTAGAGGTTGCAGTAATACAGACTGTAAACGAGCTATAGAACAGACTGTAGAAGTGCAGTAGTATAGACTGTAGATGAGCAGTAGAAAAGACTGTATACGTTTATTAGAACAGACTGTAGAAGTGCAGTAGAACAGACTGTAGACAAGCAGTGGTACAGACTCTAGACTTGCATTAGAACAGACTTTAGATGTGCATTAGAACAGACTGTAGATGTTCAGTAAAACAGAATGTAGACATGCAGTAGAACAGACTGCAGTACAGCAATAGTACAGACTGTAAACTGGCATTAGAACAGACTGTAGAGCTCCAGTTGAACATTCTGTAGACTTGCAGTTGAACAAACTTCAGAGCAGCAGTAGTACAGACTCTAGATTTGGCTTTAGAACTGACTGTGGACGAGCATTAGAGCAGACTGTAAACGTCCAGTAGAACAGACTGACAATGTGCAGAAGAACAGACTGTAGAGGTGCAGTAGTACAGAATGTAGACGAGCATTAGAACAGACTGTATTTGAGTATTAGAAAACACTGTAGGCATGCTTTAGAACAGACTATAGAGGTGCAGAAGTTCAGACTGTAGATGACCATTAGAACAGACTGTATATAAGTTTTAGAAAACACTCTAGACATGCTTTACAACAGACTGTAGAGGTGCAGTAATACAGACTGTAGACGAGCATTAAAAAGACTGTAGAAGTGCAGTAGTACAGACTGTAAATGTGCAGAACAGACTGTAGGCGTTTATTAAAACAGATTGTAGACGTGCAGTAGAACAGACCGTAGATGAGCGGTAGTACAGAATGTAGACTTGCATTAGAACAGACTGTAGATGTGCATTAGAACAGACTGTAGATGTGCAGTAAAACAGACTGTAGACATGCAGTAGAACAGACTGCAGTAGAGCAATAGTACAGATTGTAAACTGGCATTAGAACAGACTGTAGAGGTGCAGTTGAAAAGACTGTAGACTTGCAGTTAAACAGACTGTAGACAAGCAGTAGTATACACTGTAGACTTGCATTAGAACAGACAGTAGATGTGTATTAGAACAGACTGTAGACATACAATAGAAGAACCTGTAGAGATGCAGTTTAGCAGACTGTAGACATGCAGTTGTACAGACTTCAGTGCAGCAGCAGTACAGACTCTAGATTGGCTTTAGAACAGACTGTAGACGATCATTAGAACAGAATGTATTTAAGTATTAGAAAACACTGTAGACATGCTTTAGAACAGACAGTAGAGGTGCAGTTGTACAGACTGTAGATGAGCATTAGAACAGAATGTATTTAAGTATTAGAAAACACAGTAGACATGCTTTAGAACAGACAGTAGAGGTGCAGTTGTACAGACTGTAGATGTGCAGTAGAACAGACTGTAGACGTGCAGTAGAACAGACTATAAATGAGCATTAGAATAGACTTTAGAAGTGCAGTAGTACAGACTGTAGAAGTGCAGTAGAACAGACTATAGATGTGCAGTAGAACAGACTGAAGGACGTTTATAAGAAAAGACTGTAGACGTGCAGTAGAACAGACTGTAGATGAGCAGTAGTACAGACTGTAGACTTGCATTAGAACAGACTGTAGACATGCATTAGAACAGACTATAGATGTGCAGTAGAACAAACTGTAGATGTGCAGTAGAACAGACTGACGATGTGCAAAAGAATAGACTGTAGAGGGCAGTAGTTGAGACTTTACACGAGCATTAGAACAAACAGTACATGAGTATTAGAAAAGACTGTAGACATGTTTTAGAACAGACAGTAGAGTTCCAGTAGTACAGACTCTAGACGACAATTAGAACAAACTGTAGATATGCAGTAGAAGAGACTGTAAAGGTGCAGTAGTACAGAAAGTTAACAATTATTAAAAGAGACTGTAGGAGTGCAGTAAAACAGACTCTAAACAATAATTAGAACAGACTGTAGACATCCAGTAGAACAGACTGTAGATGTGCATTAGAGGAGACTGTAGACGTTTATTAAAAAGACTATAGTCGTGCAGTAGAACAGACTGTAGTGGTGCAGTTGAACAGACTGTAGACGTGCAGTTAAACATACTTCAGAGCAGCAGTAGTACAGACTCTAGATTGGCTTTAGAACAGACTGTAGATGAGCATTAGAACAGACTGTAACGTCCAGTAGAACAGACTGACAATGTGCAGAAGAATAGACTGTAGAGATGCAGTAGTACAGACTGTAGAAGCGCATTAGAACAGACTGTATATGAGTATTAGAAAACACTCTAGACATGCTTTAGAACAGATTGTAGAGGTGCAGTAGTTCAGACTATAGACGAGCATTAGAACAGACTGTAGATGTGCAGTAGAAGAGACTGTATGTGCAGTAGTACAGACTGTTAACAATTAGAAGACTGACTGTAGGATGTGCAGTCTGTTCAGACTGTATAGTCTACAGTCATTAGAACAGACTGTAGATGTCTTTAGAAGAGACTGTAGAGGTGCAGTAGTATAGACTGTAGAAGAGCAGTAGTACAGATTATAGACTTGCATTAGAACAGACAGTAGATGTGCATTAGAATAGACTGTAGACGTACAATAGAAGTGACTGTAGAGGTGCAGTTGAACAGACAGTAGGCGTGCAGTAGAAGAGACTGTAGATGTGTAGTAATATATATATATTAAAGACCTGCAAAAACAGACTGCAATTTAACAGACTTCAGAGCAGCAGTAGTACAGACTCTAGATTGGCTTTAGAACAGACTGTAGACGAGCTTTAGAACAGACTGTAAATGTCCAGTAGAACAGATTGACAATTAGAACAGATTGTAGATGTGCAGTTAAACAGACTATAGACATGCAGTAGAACAGACTGTAGACTTGCATTAGAACATAATGTAGATGTGCATTAGAACAGACTATAGATGTGGAGTAAAACAGACTGTAGACGTGCAGTAGAATAAACTGCAGTGGAGCAGTGGTACAGACTGTAAACTGGCATTAGAACAGACTGTAGACATGCAGTAGAACAGACTGTAGAGGTGCAGTTGTACAGACTATAGACGTGCAGTAGATCAGACTGTAGATGAGCAGTAGTACAGATTGTAGACTTGCATTAGAACAGACTGTAGATGTGCATTAGAACAGACTGTAGCTGTGCAGTAGTACAGAATGTTGATAATTATTAGAACAGAGAGTAGATGTGCAGTAGAACGGACTCTAGACAATTATTAGAACAGACTGTAGATGTCCATTAGAACAGATTGTAGATGTGCATTAGAACAGACTGTAGATGTGCATTAGAAGAGACTGTAGACAATTATTAAAACAGACAATAGTCGTGCAGTAGAACAGACTGTAGACAAGCAGTAGAACAGACTGTAGATGTGCAGTAGAACAAACTGTTGAGGTGCAGTAATACAGACTGCAAACGAGCATTATACAGACTGTAGAAGTGTAGTTGTACAGTGTTATAATAATTTTAATTTTAATGTTTATTGTTACTGGGACGTATAGTTCTCCTCAGGTCATGTCAAATTCATGTCATGCCCTTCGTGCTAATCCAAGCATTAAGTAGACATAACAGGACTGAGACATGGCTTGTCACGGGACTTCTGCTCCTGGACCATTGTGAAGCGCTCTCACCAGGGACGTCACTGTGTTGTATATAATCCCATGTTATGTTTACATCTTTAAGCAAACCTTCCGCTGTAATATTGTGCTGCTTTGCTTCTCCTTGCAAGGATTAATTTTTGGCCATTGCTTGTTAAATTATAATCGGTCTCCGTTTCTCTCTGGTTAAATATATGGATATAAAATATTCCTATAACATACAGACTGTAGATGTGCAGTAGAACAGAATGTAGACGTTTATTAGAACAGACTGTATACCTGCAGTAGAACAGACTGTAGATGCATTAGAAAAGACTGTTCTAGACGCTCATTATTAATAGACTATAGTCTGTTCAGTAGAACAGACTGTAGGATGTGCATTAGAACAGACTGTAGATGTGCATTAGAAGAGACTGTAGACAATTATTAAAACAGACAATAGTTGAGCAGTAGAACAGACTGTAGACAAGCATTAGAAATTACTGTAAACGTCAGTAGAACAGACAATGTGCAGAAGAATAGACTCTAGAGGTGCATTACTACAGACTGTAGATGAGCATTAGAACATACTCTATATGAGTATTAGAAAACACTGTAGAAATGCTTTAGAACAGACTGTAGAGATGCAGTTGTATAGATTGTAGACAAGCATTAAAACAGACTGTAGAAGTGCAGTACTTCAGACTGTAGATGTGCAGTAGAAAAGACTATAGCGGTGCAGTAGTACAGAATGTCGACATTTATTATTGCCCTTCTACTGTCTCTTCTAATGCTCGTCTACTGTCTGTATTACTGCACCTCTACAGTCTGTACTAAAGCACATCTACAGTCTGTTCTAATGCTCGTCCACAGTCTATTCTTATGCAGGTCTTTAGTCTTTACTACTGCACATCTACAGTCTGTTCTAATGGACGCCTACATTCTGTTCTAATGCTCATCTACAGTCTGTTCTATTGCACGTCTACAGTCTTTTCTACTGCACATCAACAGTCTGTTCTAATGCTCGTCTAAAGTCTGTACAACTGCACCTCTACAGTCTGTTCTACTGCATGACTACAGTCTGATCTAATGCCATTTTACAGTCTGTACTATTGCTCTACTGCACTCTATTCTACTGCACGTCTACAGTCATTTTTACTGCACATCTACAATCTGTTCTAATTGTCAGTCTGTTCTACAATCTACAGTCTGTACTAATTCTGCTCTGAAGTCTGTTCAACTGCACGTCTACAGTCTGTTCAACTGCACCTCTACAGTCTGTACTACTGCACTTCTACAGTCTGTTCTAATGCTCGTCTACAGTCTGTATTACTGCACCTCTACAGTCTGTAATAAATGCATGTCTACAATTTTTTTAAACTAATATACAGTCTGTTCATTTGCTCATCTACAGTCTGTACTACTGCAGCTCTAGAGTCTATTCTTTTGCACATTGTCAGTTTGTTCTACGGGGCGTTTACAGTCATTTCTATTGCTCGTTTAAAGTCTGTTCTAAGGTAATTCTAGAGTTTGTACTACTGCTGCTCTGATTTCTGTTCACCTGCACGTCTACAGTCTGTTTTACTGCATATCTACAATCTGTTCTAATTGTCAGTCTGTTCTACTGGACGTTTACAGCCTGTTCTAAAGCTCATCTACAGTCTGTTCTAAAGCCAATCTAGAGTCTGTACAACTGCTGCTCTGACATCAGTTCAAATGCACATCTATAGTCTGTTGAACTGGACGTCTACAGTCTGTTTTACTGCACATCTACAGTCTGTTCTAATGCACATCTACAGTCTGTTCCAATGCAAGTCTACAGTCTGTACTACTGCTCATCTACAGTCTGTCTTATTGCACATCTACAGTCTGTTCTGATAAACGTCTACAGTCTGTTCTACTACACATCTACAGTCTGTACAACTGCACCTCTACTGTCTGTTCTACTGGCTGTCTACAGTCTGTTCTAATGCCATTTTACAGTCTGTACTACTGCTCTACTGCACTTCTACAGTCTGTTCTACTGCACAACTATAGTCTGTATAAATAAATGTCTACAGTCTTTTCTAATGCACAACTACAGTGTGTTCTTGTGGAAGTCTACAGTCTGTTCTAATAATTGTCTAGAGTCTGTTCTACTGCACGCCTACAGTCTCTTCTAATAATAGTCAACATTCTGTACTACAGCACCTCTACAGTCTCTTCTACTGCACATCTACAGTTTGTTCTAGTGGTCGTCTACAGTCTGTACTACTTCACCTCTACAGTCTGTTGTAAAGCATGTCTACAGTCTTTTCTAATACTAATGTACAGTCTGTTCTAATGCTCGTGTAAAGTCTTAACTACTGCACCTCTACAGTCTATTATTCTGCACATCGTCAGTCTTTTCTAATGCACATCTACAGTCTGTTCTAATGGACAACTACAGTCTGTTCTAATGCACGTCTATAGTCTGTTCTATTGCTCGTCCACAGTCTGTTCTAATGCAGGTCTTTAGTCTGTACTATTGCACATCTACAGTCTGTTCTACTGGACGTAAACAGTCTGTTATAATGCTCGTCTACAGTCTGTTCTATTGTACGTCTACAGTCTCTTAAAATGCTACTTTACAGTCTGTAACTCTGCTCTACCGCATTTTGTTCTACTACACGTCTACAGTCTTTTTTATAAACGTCTATAGTCTATTCTAATGCATATCTACAGTCATTACTTCTGTACTTCTGTAAGTCTATTCTAATGATCATCAACAGTCTGTTCTAATGCAAGTCTACAGTCTGTGCTACTGCTCATCTACAGTATGTACTACTGCACTTCTAAAATCTGTTCTAATGCTCATCTGCAGTCTGTATTACTGCACCTCTACAATCTGTTCTAAAGCAAATCTATAGTGTTTTCTAATACTCATATAGAGTCTGTTCTAATGCTCGTCTACAGTCTGAACTACTACATGTCTACAGTCTGTTATAAATCATGTCTACAGTGTTTTCTAATACTCATATACAGTCTGTTCTAATGCTCGTCTACAGTCTGTACTACTGCACCTCTATAGTCTATTCTTCTGCACTTTGTCAGTCTGTTCTACTGGACGTTTACAGTTTGTTCTAATGCTTGCCTACAGTCTGTTCTACGTCTACAGTCTGTTCTACTGCATGTCTGCAGTCTGTTCTGATAAACGTATACAGTCTTTTCTACTACACATCTACAGTCTCTGCTGCTGCACTTCTAAAGTCTGTTTCTAATGCACATCTACAGTCTGTTCTAATGCAAGTCTATAGTCAGTACTACTGCTCATCTATGGTCTGTTCTAGTGCAGGTCTACAGTCTGTTCTAATAAACGTCTACAGTCTATAGTCTGTTCTAATGCTCGTCCACAGTCCGTTCTAATGCAAGTCTATAATCTGTACTACTGCTCATTTACAGTCTGTTCTAATGCAAGTCTACAGTCTGTACTACTGCTCATTTACGGTCTGTTCTACTGCAGGTCTACAGTCTGTTGTAATAAACGTCTACAGTCTGTTCTACTGCACATCTACAGTCTGTACTACTGCACTTCTACAGTCTGTTCTAATGCTCGTCTACAGTCTGTATTACTGCACGTCTATAGTCTGTACTACTGCACATCTACAGTCTGTTCTAAAGCATGTCTAGAGTGTTTTTAATACTCATATACAGTCTGTTCTAATGCTCATCTACAGTCTGAACTACTGCACCTCTACAATCTGTTCTAAAGCATGTCTACAGTGTTTTCTAATACTCATATACAGTCTGTTCTAATGCTCGTCTACAGTCTGAACTACTGCAACTCTACAGTCTGTTCTAAAGCATATCTACAGTATTTTCTAATACTTATATACAGTCTGTTCTAATCCTCATCTACAGTCTCTTCCAAAGCCAATCTAGAGTCTGTTCTACTTCTGCTCTGAAGTCTATTCAACTGCACATCTACAGTCTGTTCAACTGCACCTCTACAGTCTTTTTTATTGTTAATAGATAATAATTGTCTAGAGTCTGTTATACTGCACGTCTACAGTCTCTTTTAATAATTGGCAACTTTCTGTACTACTGCACCTCTACAGTCTCTTCTACTGCACATCTACAGTTTGTTCTAATGGTCGTCTAGAGTCTGTACTACTGAAACTCTACAGTCTGTTCTAAAACATGTCTACAGTCTTTTCTAATACTCATGTACAGTCTGTTCTAATGCTCGTGTAAAGTCTCAACTACTGCCCTCTACAGTCTATTCTTTTGCACATCTACAGTCTGTTCTAATGCACATCTACAATCTGTTCTAATGGAATTCTCCAGTCTGTACTACTGCTCGTCTACAGTTTGTTCTACTGCTCTTCTACAGTCTGTTCTAAAAAACGTCTACAGTCTGTACTACTGCACATCTACAGTTTGTACTAAAGCTTGTCTAGAGTGTTTTCTAATACTAATATACAGTCTGTTTTAATGCTCGTCTACAGTCTGTACAACTGCACCTCTACTGCCTGTTCTAAAGCATGTCTAGAGTGTTTTCTAATACTCATATAGAGTCTGTTCTAAAAATCATCTACAGTCTGAACTACTGCACCTCTACAGTCTGTTCTAAAGTTCATCTACAGTCTTTTCTAAAGCCAATCTAGAGTCTGTACTACTGCTGCTCTAAAGTCTGTTCAACTGCACGTCTACAGTCTGGTCTACTGCACATCTACAGTTTGTTTTAATGCTCCTCTACAGTCTGTACTACTGCACCTCTACAGTCTCTTCTAAAGCATGTCTACAGTCTTTTCTAATAGTCATGTACAGTCTGTTCTAATCCTCGTGTAAAGTCTCAACTACTGCAACTCTTCAGTCTATTCTTCTGCACCTCGTCAGTCTGTTCTACTGCACATCTACAGTCTATTCTAATGGACATCTACTGTATGTTCTAATGAAAGTCTACAGTCTGTACAACTGCTCATCTACAGTCTGTTCTACTGCACGTGTACAGTCTGTTTTATTGCTAATCTACAGTCTGTTCTACTGCACGTTTACAGTCTGTTCTAATACAAGTCTACAGTCTCTACTACTGCTCATTTACAGTCTGTTCTACTACACATCTACAGTCTCTACTACTGCACTTCTAAAGTCTGTTCTTAAGCAGATCTACACTCTCTTCTAATGCTCGTCTACAGTCTGTACTACTGCATTTCTATAGTCTATTCTTCTGCACATTGTCAGTCTGTTCTACTGGATGTTTAAAGTCTGTTCTAATGCTCATCTACAGTCAGTTTTACAGTCTGTTCTAATGCAAGTCTATAGTCTGTTTTACTACTCATCTACGGTCTGTTCTTTTGCAGGTCTACAGTCTGTTCTAATAAACGTCTACAGTCTGTTCTACTGCACATCTACAGTCTGTTCTAATGCAAGTCTACAGTCTGTATTACTGCTCATCAACAGTCTGTTCTACAGCATGTCTAGAGTGTTTTCTAATACTCATATACAGTCTGTTCTAATGCACGTCTACAGTCAGAAATACTGCACCTTTTACAATCTGTTCTAAAGCATGTGCAGAGTGTTTTCTAAAACTCATATAGAGTCTGTTCTAATCCTCGTCTACAGTCTGAACTACTGCAGCTCTACAGTCTATTCTAAAGCATGTCTAGAGTGTTTTCTAATACTCATATACAGTCTGTTCTAATGCTTGTCTACAGTCTGTACTACTGCATCTCTACAGTCTATTCTTCTGCACATTGTCAGTCTGTTCTACTGGACGTTTACAGTCTTTTCTAATTCTCATCTACAGTCTGTATTACTGCACCTCTACAGTCTGTTCTAAAGCATGTTTAGAGTGTTTTCCAATACTCATATACAGTCTGTTCTAATGTTCGTCTACAGTCGGAACTACTGCACCTCTACATTTTGTTATAAAGCATATCTAGAGTGTTTTCTAATACTTATATAGAGTCTGTTCTACTGGACGTTTATAGCCTGTTCTAATGCTTGTCTATAGTCAGTTCTAAAGCCAATCTAGAGTCTGTACTACTGCTGCTCTGAAGTCTGCTCAACTGCACGTGTACTGTCTGTTCACCTGCACCTCTACAGTCTGTTCTAATGCCAGTTTACAGTCTGTACTACTGCTCTACTAAAGTCTCGTCCACTGCATGTCTACAGTCTGTTTTACTGCACATCAACAGTCTGTTCTAATGTACATCTACTGTCTGTTCTAATGCAAGCCTACAGTCTGTAATACTGCTCATCTACAGTCTGTTCTACTGCATCTACAGTCTGTTCTAATGCACATCTACAGTCTGTTCTAATGTAAGTCTACAGTCTGTACTACTGCTCATCTACAGTCTGTTCTACTACACGTGTACAGTCTCTACTACTGCACTTTTAAAGTCTGTTTTAATGCAAATCTATAGTCTGTTTTACTGCTCATCTACGGTCTGTTCTACTGCAGGTCTACAGTCTGTTCTAATAAACGTCTAAAGTCTTTTCTTCTGCACATCTACAGTCTGTTCTAACTGCACATCCACAGTCTGTTCTAATGTAAGTCTACAATCTGTACTACTGCTCATCTGTACTCTGTTCTAATGCTCGTCTACAGTCTGAACTACTGCAGCTCTACAGTCTATTCTAAAGCATGTCTAGAGTGTTTTCTAATACTCATATACAGTCTGTTCTAATGGTTGTCTACAGTCTGTACTACTGCATCTCTACAGTCTATTCTTCTGCACATTGTCAGTCTGTTCTACTGGACGTTTACAGTCTTTTCTAATTCTCATCTACAGTCTGTATTACTGCACCTCTACAGTCTGTTCTAAAGCATGTTTAGAGTGTTTTCCAATACTCATATACAGTCTGTTCTAATGTTCGTCTACAGTCGGAACTACTGCACCTCTACATTTTGTTATAAAGCATATCTAGAGTGTTTTCTAATACTTATATAGAGTCTGTTCTACTGGACGTTTATAGCCTGTTCTAATGCTTGTCTATAGTCAGTTCTAAAGCCAATCTAGAGTCTGTACTACTGCTGCTCTGAAGTCTGCTCAACTGCACGTGTACTGTCTGTTCACCTGCACCTCTACAGTCTGTTCTAATGCCAGTTTACAGTCTGTACTACTGCTCTACTACAGTCTCGTCCACTGCACGTCTACAGTCTGTTTTACTGCACATCTACAGTCTGTTCTAATATACATCTACTGTCTGTTCTAATGCAAGCCTACAGTCTGTAATACTGCTCATCTACAGTCTGTTCTACTGCACGTCTACAGTCTGTTCTAATGCACATCTACAGTCTGTTCTAATGTAAGTCTACAGTCTGTACTACTGCTCATCTACAGTCTGTTCTACTACACGTGTACAGTCTCTACTACTGCACTTTTAAAGTCTGTTCTAATGCAAATCTATAGTCTGTTTTACTGCACATCTACGGTCTGTTCTACTGCAGGTCTACAGTCTGTTCTAATAAAACGTCTTGTAGCAGATCAGCCTCCAGAACGCCACACGGATTATAACATTTGTTTAATCACTTACAGACCTCAAACTGTTTCACTAAGGGTCTTCAAGATTAACAACTGTTGTTTCACCATCGGCCTCCAGAGACAGGCCGTGGATGTAAATCTTGAGAAGAAGACATGCTAACCCGTTTTCTTTCAGATAAAAGGACACCAACGTGTTTTGCTAAGGACAGGAAACTTATTAATGACTTTGTTTTGCTTTTATAAGAATTGGATCTTCGTTCTACCCAGCACCGTGTCAAAGGTGACACATGGAACATCACAGACTGCTAGACGCCATGTCCAAAAGCCGTAAATCCTGTAGATAAGGTGTCCATCCAGCTTTCTCGAGAACACTTTATTCTAATCCTGATTGACAGTTGAAAATGTCTTTGATCATAGTCGTTCGGGCATGGTCAAACACTACCCCCTTTTGGTTTAACTGGACAAATGACTCTGCACTCAAGAAGGACATTTGGTGTTATTTCATTAAAGGACATTTTGTTATTTTATTACTTAGAAAGATTGTGAATGTACTAACAATTATACTGTTTGTTTCAGGATGCAGAGTTTTACAAGTCAACTAATTCCTTCCATTCCTACAGAGTTACGTTTTATGTTAATAAAATGTAATGAATATATGTTTTTATAATAAGTCTGACAAATGTTTCTTTGCATAATCCTGCAAGTACGAATGTGTTTGTGTGTTTTACGAAAACCAAGGAAAATAGGGTGAAACAAAGGAATGTTTAAGACTTAGTTTAAACATTTAAACTCCCCCAAAGCAATGCCTTCCTCCGTAAGACACACCCTGTCAAAAGTGTTAAAAGTGACCGCTGGTCAAAAACACGCTCTCTCTGCACTACTCTCCGTCTCCTCTTCACTTCGCTCTGGACCTCTTGTCCGTTCAGGGCTGTAGGCCCTCGGACCTCTCACAAGCTCCGGACCTCGTGTAAGCAGTAAATTTTCTTTGTACTTTAAAGCCTGCAAGTTTAGCTTGCCGCGATAAAGTTTCCTTCACACAGCTGTTCAAAGTAGCTTACTTCTTGCCAGCCTGCCAACAAAAGGAAGTTGCCTCGCTTTTATTTTTGAAGATTTCCTGCCTGCTAAAGAGTTAGCTTGACTAAAATCTAACTTTCTCGAGCAAGTTTAAGCCAGCAACACAGCCGCTAAACCTTCTCCAGTGGACTTCGCAATAACTTTGAAAGACTCAATTTTACTCGTGTACGACGCTGATGCTAAAAGGCTTGGCTAGTTGTGACAGTAACGAGGCGCTTTTTGAATCTCCGGGCCCACGGCAGCCCCTCTGGAGAGTGGAAACAGCAGGCCATCCTGGAGGCGACAAGCGTCATCGGTTGCGACAGGGTTCGGACAACCTCTAGACCTCTTCGCTAAGATCTGAGACCAATCACGACCCCAGGGTGAGTCTAAACGTTAGTTACACAAGTTTGGCGTCTAACTGTCTAAACATAACAGCCTTGGCCTCAGAAACCGTCATCGAACCCCTTTAAATGCTCCGTAACAGCCCCTCATCTAATAATAGAGTTAATAATCAATAGGCATACTTTCTTTTGTTTCACAAAATCCTCTGAAAGTAAAGTGTTTTATCGTTCTTTGATTTACCCATTCATGTGTCAATAATTATCCCTTTGTGTCATTTCCTGTCATTATTCACTGTTTAAATTTTTATAATCTTTAATAAAACCCCATAAAGACATTTACTGTTTCAATGTTTAATTCATTAATTTTTAACGAGAAGAATTTACTTCCTTTAGATTAATGAGACTAGACTAAACAGTTTCTCTGGATCTGTTCAAAACTAGAGTGGTGCCCGAAAGAAATTAATATTTTGATAAGCAAAATATTAATTATTAATTTCCATAATTAATATTTATATTAATTATTAATTAATAAGACCATATTCCCTACATATTATTTTTGGCCTTGCGTGAGCCTCGGAAGAATTTTCTTGATTAAACATTAGAATCACTCAATATCCAAAGTCTTTACAAAATTGCTGTCCACTGAAAGCTGTGCCTTTGTTGTGCTGTTGCTTAGCAATGCGTTTAACCGCGTGCGTGTGTGTGTGTGTGTGTGTGAGAGTTGTGCTTTTGTTTGTTAAGTGTGAAGCGCTGTCGAAATTGCTAATTCAAATCGTACCAGCTGGACTGATATTATTTTGAATTACAATTAGTATTGTACGTACATTTATGGCCAGAGCAAGTACTTGTTAAAAGTTGCTTAGAGTCTGTTACAAAGCTTAGAGACTCTGCAAATTGCATGCATGTTAAACACACGAGACAAAGTGTGTAACTTCATATGGGCCCGAGACAAAAAGCTAACTACTGTGCTACGCCAGAGTTAAGTTAAAATTGTCTCTTACAAGTTGAAAAAATTGCCGTTACACGGAATTTTATGAGAAAACTTGTCTTGCCTAAGGCTTATGAGCCTGGGTGTATTTTGAATGGATTAAAAAAAAAAACCCGTGCTGTAGGCCTTCACAGACTAGCTAACTGTGAAAACCCTCCCCTAAAAGCCACGTGGGCTGCCGTGCGTTTGTCTAAAAGCGTGGTTTGAGCCTGCTGTAAATGTGCTTGTGTTTAAAAGCGTGGCCTTGTACCTGCCTTGTACAAAGCGCTGCTGTGTTTAAACCGCGGGTTTAACAAGTTGTAGACGCGTCCCAATTCAGTCTCTGACTGGAGCTAAAAACAAACTTTGCCCGGCACCCTCAAAGGCGTGCGGAGACTTCATTTCGAAGCCAGAGACTCACGAGTCTCTATCGCCCCTAAGCGGAAAGAAGTGGTAAAACCACTGACTCACGAGTCTTTATCTCCCCTAGCGGAAAGAAGTAGTAAAACCACAGACACAAGTTTCTACTGCCCCTAGCGGAAGAGAAGTCGAAACTTCTAAAAATCTCAGAGGAGCTCTACGTCTATCTCTGGTGGTCACTCAACGGAATTACACTTTTCCTTAAAACAGTGACTAATTCAAGTTTAGAACTTAACAACTGAATAATTTAAGCTTTCATTGACACTGAAAAGCCTGATTGAATTAACATAAAAAGTGAATTACTCTGCGTTATTAACAACTACTGAACTGCTATTAAGCTGTTTTGATTTTGTTATTAATGCCTGTGTTTAACAACCTTGAATGCACAATAGGAGTTAACTAACAATTGTGACATTTTTAATGAACATTGCATCTGCTTTTGGAAAATCTTTGATGCTAACCCTGCATTTAATTTGATTAATTAATTAATTAATTTGATTAATTAATTAATTAATTAATTAATTTGTCTTGATTAACAATTTAAGACTTGTTTTGTGACTTTCCTATCTACACAGGATTTGTCAAATTGGAATGCTAATGCTAACAGCTTACTAACACTACGACAACCCTGCTGTTACGTCTGAACAGACTTAACCCTGCACGAATTTTGTCATAGCTGTAATTTAAAAGCTGATTACCTGCATGAATTGTTAGATTAAACCCACTGATTCTGCAATGTTAATTTTACAAATTAGCACTGTCAACCCTCATTAACATTCACACCACTAGGCTATTGCTACATAGTCACTGCTTAATACTAGCATAAGGTCATTTCACTCAGAAATAGACTTTATACCAACTTCCACTTCAACAATTCCTTTTTTTATTACTTTCAATCTGACTTATTTGACTTAATACCCCTTTTATTTTAATTTAATTGTAATTTTATTTTATTTTAAATAAAATAAAATGTTAACTTTAATTTTTATTCCTTCATTATTTTTTTATTATTTACATTTTACTCAGATTTTCAAAAATCCTTTTACAGTCTGCTTGAGTTTTCTGCGCCTTCTTCGTAACACTCTACAAGTAGTAACTCTCTCCTTGCAGTTAAAACGTAATCTAACAATAACTCACTTTCTCAGAGAAACCCCATTTCTCAACAAGTCTGACTCACAGTCTACAGGTTCTGGTAGTCCCATCAAGCTTCTGGATCACTTAGACTAGGCTCTAAATGATTTAACAGAACAGGTGCTACCCCAATATGTTGGCAGATTCAAACCACACCTCCCAACGAGCTAGATTCAGTTCTTAGCTCCTTGATTAGCATTGCGCTAACCTATAAGCCAAAAGACAAGGATCTAACTAAGCTGTTAGGTCAAATGGCTACTGTTGCGCGCCTTGAGAAACACGCTGAGGATCTCCTGGCACGCAGCCACGAGAAAATCCAGGTCCAGAAACAGGACCTCGCCCGCTTCCAACGATATCAAGACATTGAATCAGGAACTCCAGCTGACCCAAGGAGCCCTGGAGAATTCTGAAAAACAGAACCAAGAGTTACAAACTCTTGCACAAACACTCAAAGACAGAACCTGACTTTGAGGAGTTACACACCAAACTCCAGATAACTGAGGGGACCCTCAGTGACCTAAGAACGAGCTGAGCGAAACAAGGTCTGCTCGTGACCTGCAGAACTGCAGCTCAGTGACCATCGCAATGAGCACGGCTGCTATGCGAGAGGAACTCATCAAAGCAGGCAAAAGTGCACAGCTGTCCGCGAATATGCTGGCACAGGAAGCTCGGCGGAGAGAGTCCCTGAGTGCACGGGTAGAGGCCCTCACTCAACAAGGTGACTTAGACCGCCAGCTTATTGAACAACTTCAGGCGTGCTTAACAGAAGCCGCCCAGATACAACCAGGTAACAAAACAGAGTTTAAAAGCACTCCGAACCAAGTGCTGGTTACACCGGCATACCAACCTGTTAAACCAAAGGAAAACTTCCAGGAGGGAGCTACCTCACTAACTAATCTGATTTCTCGACCCCTACCGCCTCGCTTGGACGCAACGGAAAGAGGACCAACCGGTGCCGAGAGCCCGGCCGTCTTTCCGCGAGCTTCCACAGGTAGGCATAGAGTCCCCACAGCTATACTATCAACGGCTACGCAAAGCTTATTTCGGTCCACTCAATGAACCAAACATGGAGGAGGATAAAAACTTCAAAGCCCTCTTTGTGCAAAACCTCCATCCAACTACCAGCCATCATCTTGGCGTTTCTGCATGCCCACAAACGCAGACCAGCCACCAACTTCGCGAGCTGGCAATGCGGGCATTCACTAAACAGAGGCTGAGGCAGACTAAACGTCAAAAGCCAGACACTCTTGTCACCGTAGATCGGAGCCTAGCGCTCGAAGGAGCGCCGACCTCCAATCCAAATGGCCCAGGAGCCTCCCGCTTTCCAGACAGGAAAGAGGGACCTCGACCACACAAAAGAGAGCCGGGTCACACCCGACCTGGCCTGAACGTAAGTTCAAAGACTAGGCCCTCAATGAGACCTCGGTTCGAAAATAAATTTCGAACCAATCCAAACCGTGATCATCAGGTAGCTCACCTGTCCCCTGAAACTCAGACTGATCGCAGGCTCGATCTGTACAGTCACAACCGATCCAAGTCGCATCTCCCAGACCTGTACCACTCAATGACATTGTCCAGGACCCTAGCATGGACAACACGGAGGAAGTGATCCAGATCACAAATACCTCAGTCCGTCTAGCGCCGTCCAAGTGAACCCAAACATCGGGCTGTGCCATGACCACGCCACGACTATCGAATGTGAAACACCCTTTCACCAATTTCTGGGTCACCTAACTGAAAAGGGAGTAGCTCAAAGCTTTATCTCTCTGTCTTGTTAGAAGACCACTTGACGCACAAAGCACTTCTCGACACAGCCGCTGACATCAGCCTAATTTCAGGCAACCTGTTCAGATCAATCCAGGCTATAGCGAGAAGATCCCACAGGGACTTGAAGTCCCACCCGTGCTCTTTAGAAATAAGGCCTTACTCTGATGATCGGACGATCATCAACAAGGTACCTTAGTCCAACTGACCATTCGGACCCATGACACTGATACACCCAGTGTACGTGTCCCACCTTGACAATGTCCCACTTCTGATTGGAAAAGACATCCTCAATCGCTTGAACCACTGATCAACTTCAAGCAGCTGAAGATTTGGGCCCAAGTGAGAACCACTTCCAATCTTACTGAATGAATCTCAGTGCTATGCGATTGATAGGAATCACCAATCGGCAGGGTAGCCACCGACATCGCTGGTACAACAACCATGCAACCTCGGTGCGAACCAAACCCCTTTACATTGCGTGACAACTTCCTATGCACGCTGAAGGACCCATTAAGCGGATGACACCCCAGATTGTCAATGGCATCTCACTGGAAGCAACTCCAGTCGACAATGTCGTGATGGCCTTATGGGCTGACAAATCTGCCATCAGCCAGGAGCTGTTTAACACTCTAACGCAGATAAACCCGTGCCTGACCTTCATAAAGAAGCGCACTAGGTTCCCTGCTAACCCCACACCGACTCATGCGT
This sequence comes from Neodontobutis hainanensis, assembly GCA_024349245.1. Classification (NCBI taxonomy): domain Eukaryota; kingdom Metazoa; phylum Chordata; class Actinopteri; order Gobiiformes; family Odontobutidae; genus Neodontobutis; species Neodontobutis hainanensis. Next base: position 99,360 of record JALDNG010000523.1, read on the forward strand.
TAACCGCCATCGGTCTATGCTCTGCCATCGTGCGATGGAACAAAGAGAACTGACCCACACGTTTGCTGTCATCCCTAATCTCTCACATTCAGTGTACATTGGGGCTGACATGCTAGTCAGACTCGGCGCACAAGTCGACACCATTAACAACGTTCTCTGGTCCCTGACTGGATGCGTAAAGAATCACTTTCACTGACCAAAGGAAACTTGAGATCGGGTCAAACGATCCCGGCGTGTGTCAGGTAAGTAGCGACTGCCATCTCCGCGATACGCCGCGTAACATCATGGACATACGTCTGAAAGCGTTTCCAGGACAACAAGTTAACTCTTCACAAGCGTTCTTCCAACCGTCGCCTCTGTTCGTTGAGTTAGGCTTGTCTGTCCAGGCAACACCTGGTCGAGCTCGACTCTCGATCAACACACGTGCTAGTGCAGAATCCTACTGCCAATAGCATTCTCGTCCCGAAGGCCACACCTTTAGGTTGGCTGATTGACACTAGGTTCCATGACTGTGAACTCAGAATCCCAGTCATGGGGACGTATGCCACACTCACTCGCGACTGAACAACAGGAGACCGAGTTGTCTACACAAAACCTTCGGGCAATCGCCATATACCCCTCACTTGTGGTCGATACCGACACTATCTGCAGGGTCGATCTGGCTGATGCTGAGGTAATGGTTGTACAGACAGGCTCCCTGCTCTCCTCGATACAGACAAAGACCTGAGCGATCAGGCAGACCTCATGGCAAAACAAGGGCTCTAGACAAAGCTCTCTGCCAGAAACCTCGTCTGATCGACCCCTTCCCACCCAACCCACCCATTCTGTCTGTCTGGTTACCCGATCTAAGGCAACCGCAACGGTGCCTCGGCTCTGACCCTGCAGACCCATCAACTTCCTTTCTTTCTTTCACTGGTTCGGCCTCGTTGCCCTTCAAGCAGCGGACTCGGCAATCCACAAACTTATGCTTTACCTTTCAGACCCGATGTCTAACCCCATCGTAGACACTGACTTTTCCTCCGGCGCATATCTTACAAAGCTATGGGCGGTGCGCTCAACTCCACCTGCGTCATGGCTTGCTTGTCTCGTCTCTGACACCCTCACTTCACCTGCGTTCGTAGGGCCTCAGAGCCTAAGGGGTCATGCTAACGCACGCACATGGCGCTCCTTTGCAGGCCACAGAGGTGTCCGCGCAACACATCAGGCACTTCAACAAGTGGCATACTGGCCACACATGCAAATGGCCGTGGCAGAATACATCAAAGGCTGCCTAGTATGCTGCCAATCTCAACCGACAAGACCACTCCATCGTGCACCCTTACAAAGAAGGGGCATTTCTTTTCCGTGGTCTGACCTCCAAATCGATTGGATGGGACCCTGACTAAATCAACAAGGGGCAACAAATACATCCTAATGGTCACCTGTGCCTTCACTAAATGGGTGGAAGGACTTCCAGCCCCAAACGACGGCACAGACCACAGCCTTTCTACTCATGAACCACGTGTTCTCCAGATTGGCTTACCCTGTAAGGTCGATTCTGACCCTTGGGACTCACTTCACCGCCGAGGTGATGGGACAACTGTGGCAAACCATGGGCAAAATTCCACGTCAGCCACCACCCCCAGTCCTCAGGCCAAGTAGAAAGAGCAAACCCAACGGTGATCGACATCCTAAAGAAATATGTTGCATCTAATCACCGAGACTGGGACGTCAAACTGCACTTGGTCCTGATGGCTATCAGAGCCACGGCACACACGGCGACCAGTCTCCCCGTTTGAGCTCATGACCGGTAGGCAGATGATGCTTCCCCTACACTTACTGTATCAGCCAGGAGAGGCTAACATCGCTACGGCCTATACCACACACCAGTACATGGCTGATCTCCAGGCACACCTGAGAATCACCTTCGCCTTTGCCCAGGAAAAACTAGGCAAAGGGCAGGGGCGTAAGGTCTATTATGACCAAAAGTCATCTAGGGACGAACTACAGGTGGGAGACAAAGTGTGGTACTACATGTTCAGCCAACTCACTGGACAAACAAGAGGTGGTACCAACCGACTAACGCTGAAATTCCTCCCGTGTTGGGCGGGACCGTACACCATTGTCAACAAACTATCCCCGGTGGTGTATCAGATAAAGATCACCAAAGGGAGAAAGGAACCCACTCTCAAGTGGATACACTGCAACCAGATAAAGTTGCACAAAACCCCATGGGATCTACAGGGGCGTTCACGCTCCCAAGTAGTCTTAAACGGATCCCTTAGCTCGCAGTAACCACTAACAACTAACCTCTAACCTCTAACTCTGATTTCCTAACTCTTTTCACCTTTCAGTGGTAACTGTGAGTAATTCAATAACTGTAACTGATAACTCTGGTTTTCCCTGTCAATGAATCAATTCTCGTTGCAACCGCGCTGTGTGTACCTTGCGTAACCTCGGGTGCTCTGGCGAATACCGCTAACATTTCCACTGTAATAGACAAGTCTCGAGTAACAGCAGCAACTCCAAACGTTTAAAAAAACGTTGAAAGACACTGTGTCAGTGGTAAACACTCACAGTGAGACTCTAAAACCAACCAAACCAAACTGTAGACCATACACACACTCAAATGGTCGCCTTGCTGATAAATGACACGCTCATAGACATCAGCTCCTCAGTGACAGCCGAGCAATGAGAAGAATTCTTTGAAGGATCACGCATAACCATTATGTCCCTTACATAATCACTATGTATATCCTTGTCCCTAAATGCATGCAAAGTCCTCCAAGTTATGATCCTCCTAACATATTTTCTTTTATTATAAACACCTCCTAAACTTTAAACAAACTAAATGAGACAGCTCTCTCATTTCTTTATTTCACAATAAGTCCTTCTTTAAGTGATAAACTTAATCTATCTCCATTAGCAACGGATATAATACAAACCAAGTAAAGCCCCTTTACACTTGTATACTTTTCCTTAATCACGTTTGCATCATTACACCTGTTATGGCGCCAAACTATGTGTTTAACGTGTGGCTTACTCCCTGGTCTGCAAGGATGTCGACACGGAAACTTGTGAAACCAGCTTCGTGTCGAAAGGGGGGACTGTAGCAGATCAGCCTCCAGAACGCCACACGGATTATAACATTTGTTTAATCACTTACAGACCTCCAAACTGTTTCACTAAGGGTCTTCAAGATTAACAACTGTTGTTTCACCATCGGCCTCCAGAGACAGGCCGTGAATGTAAATCTTGAGAAGAAGACATGCTAACCCGTTTTCTTTCAGATAAAAGGACACCAACGTGTTTTGCCAAGGACAGGAAACTTATTAATGACTTTGTTTTGCTTTTATAAGAATTGGAACTTCGTTCTACCCAGCACCGTGTCAAAGGTGACACATGGAACATCACAGACTGCTAGGCGCCATGTCCAAAAGCCGTAAATCCTGTAGATAAGGTGTCCATCCAGCTTTCTCGAGAACACTTTATTCTAATCCTGATTGACAGTTGAAAATGTCTTTGATCATAGTCGTTCGGGCATGGTCAAACACTACCCCCTTTTGGTTTAACTGGACAAATGACTCTGCACTCAAGAAGGACATTTGGTGTTATTTCATTAAAGGACATTTTGTTATTTTATTACTTAGAAAGATTGTGAATGTACTAACAATTATACTGTTTGTTTCAGGATGCAGAGTTTTACAAGTCAACTAATTCCTTCCATTCCTACAGAGTTACGTTTTATGTTAATAAAATGTAATGAATATATGTTTTTATAATAAGTCTGACAAATGTTTCTTTGCATAATCCTGCAAGTACGAATAAGTTTGTGTGTTTTACGAAAACCAAGGAAAATAGGGTGAAACAAAGGAATGTTTAAGACTTAGTTTAAACATTTAAACTCCCCAAAGCAATGCCTTCCTCCGTAAGACACACCCTGTCAAAAGTGTTAAAAGTGACCGCTGGTCAAAAACACGCTCTCTCTGCACTACTCTCCGTCTCCTCTTCACTTCGCACTGGACCTCTTGTCCGTTCAGGGCCGTAGGCCTCGAACCTCTCACAAGCTCCGGACCTCGTGTAAGCAGTAAATTTTCTTTGTACTTTAAAGCCTGCAAGTTTAGCTTGCCGCGATAAAGTTTCCTTCACACAGCTGTTCAAAGTAGCTTACTTCCTGCCAGCCTGCCAACAAAAGGAAGTTGCCTCGCTTTTATTTTTGAAGATTTCCTGCCTGCTAAAGAGTTAGCTTGACTAAAATCTAACTTTCTCGAGCAAGTTTAAGCCAGCAACACAGCCGCTAAACCTTCTCCAGTGGACTTCGCAATAACTTTGAAAGACTCAATTTTACTCGATTGTACGACGCTGATGCTAAAAGGCTTGGCTAGTTGTGACAGTAACGAGACGCTTTTTGAATCTCCGGGCCCACGGCAGCCCCTCTGGAGAGTGGAAACAGCAGGCCATCCTGGAGGCGACAAGCGTCATCGGTTGCGACAGGGTTCGGACAACCTCTAGACCTCTCGTCGCTAAGATCTGAGACCAATCACGACCCCAGGGTGAGTCTAAACGTTAGTTACACAAGTTTGGCGTCTAACTGTCTAAACATAACAGCCTTGGCCTCAGAAACCGTCATCGAACCCCTTTAAACGCTCCGTAACAGCCCCTTATCTAATAATAGAGTTAATAATCAATAGGCCTACTTTCTTTTGTTTCACAAAATCCTCTGAAAGTAAAGTGTTTTATCGTTCTTTGATTTACCCATTCATGTGTCAATAATTATCCCTTTGTGTCATTTCCCTGTCATTATTCACTGTTTAAATTTTTATAATCTTTAATAAAACCCCATAAAGACATTTACTGTTTCAATGTTTAATTCATTAATTTTCAAAACGAGAAGAATTTACTTCCTTTAGATTAATGAGACTAGACTAAACAGTTTCTCTGGATCTGTTCAAAACTAGAGTGGTGCCCGAAAGAAATTAATATTTTGATAAGCAAAATATTAATTATTAATTTTCATAATTAATATTCATATTAATTATTAATTAATAAGACCATATTCCTACAGTCTACAGTCTGTTCTTCTGCACATCTACAGTCTGTTCTAACTGCACATCCACAGTCTGTTCTAATGTAAGTCTACAATCTGTACTACTGCTCATCTATACTCTGTTCTACTGCGTCTACAGTCTGTTCTTATAACGTCTACAGTCTGTTATACTACACATCTACAGTCTCTACTACTGCACTTCTAAAGTCTGTTCTAATGCACATCTACAGTCTGTTCTAATGCTCGTCCACAGTCTGTACTACTGCATCTCTAGAGTCTATTCTTCTGCACATTGTCAGTCTCTTCTACTGGGCGTTTACAGTCTGTTCTAATGCTCGTCTACAGTCTTTACACGAGCATTAGAACAGACTGTACATGAGTATTAGAAAAGACTGTAGACATGCTTTAGAACAGAGTGTAGAGGTCCAGTAGTACAGACTCTAGACGACCATTAGAACAAACTGTAGATGTGCAGTAGAACAGACTTTAGAAGTACAGTAATACAGAAAGTTGACAATTATTAAAAGAGGCGGTAGACGTGCAGTAGAACAGACTCTAGACAATAATTAGAACAGACTGTAGACATCCAGTAGAACAGACTGTAGATGTGCATTAGAGGAGACAGTAGACGTTTATTAAAACAGACTATAGTCGTGCAGTAGAACAGACTGTAGAAGTACAATAGAACAGAATGTAGAGGTGCAGTTGAAGAGACTGTAGACATGCAGTTGAACATACTTCAGAGCAGCAGTAGTACAGACTCTAGATTGGCTTTAGAACAGACTGTAGGCGAGCATTAGAACAGACTGTAAACGTCCAGTAGAACAGACTGACAATGTGCAGAAGAATAGACTGTAGAGATGCACTAGTACAGACTGTAAAGCGCATTAGAACAGACTGTATATGAGTATTAGAAAACACTCTAGACATGCTTTAGAACAGACTGTAGAGGTGCAGTAGTTCAGACTATAGACTAGCATTAGAACAGACTATATATGAGTATTAGAAAATACTCTAGACATGCTTTAGAACAGACTGTAGAGGTGCAGTTGTTCAGACTATGACGAGCATTAGAACAGACTGTAGATGTGCAGTAGAAGAGACTGTAGAGCTGCAGTATTATAGACTGTCGACAATTATTAGAAGGACTGTAGACGTGCAGTAGAACGGACTGTAGACAATTATTAGAACAGACTGTAGACTTGCAGTAGAACAGACTGATGATGCTGCAGAAGAATAGACTTTAAAGGTGCATTACTACAGACTGTACGAGAAATAGAACAGACTGTATATGAGTATTAGAATAGACTGTAGACATGATTTTAGAACAGACTGTAGAGGTGCAGTAGTACAGACTCTAGACAAGTAGTAGTTCAGACTGTCGACTTGCATTAGAACAGACTGTAGATGTGCATTAGAACAGACTGTAGATGTACAATAGAACAGACTGTAGAGGTGCAGTTCAACAGACTGTAGACGTGCAGTTGAACAGTCTTCAGAGCAGCAGTAGTACAGACTCTAGATTGGCTGTAGAACAGACTGTAGACGATCATTAGAATAGACTGTAAGCGTCTAGTAGAACAGACTGTCAATGTGCAGAATAATAGATTCTAGAGGTGCAGTAGTACAGACTGTAGATGAGCATTAGATCAGACTGTATATGAGTATTAGAAAACACTGTAGACATGCTTTAGAACAGACTGTAGAGGTCTAGTTGTACAAACTGTAGACGAGCATTAGAACAGACTGTAGAGGAACAGTAGAACAAACTGTAGAGGTCGAGTAGTAAAGACTGTTATTGGGTAATAGAACAGGCGATATTCGAGCAATAGAACAGACTATAGATGTGCAGTAGTATACACTGTAAGAAGTAGTAGTACAGAATGTAGACAATTATTAGAACAGACAGAAGGCGTGCAATAGAAAAGACTGTACGAGCATTAGAACAGACTGTAAGCGTACAGTAGAACAGACTGACGATGTGCAGAAGAATAGACTGTAGTGGTGCAGTAGTACAGACTGTGACGAGCATTAGAACAGACTGTATATGAGTATTAGAAAACACTGTAGACATGCTTTACAACAGACTGTAGAGGTGCCGTAGTTGACTATAGATGAGCATTAGAACAGACTGTATATGAGTATTAGAAAACACTAATAGAAATGCTTTACAACAGACTGTAGAGGTGCAGTAGAACAGACTGTAGACGTGCAGTAGAACAGACTGTAGTTGAGCAGTAGTACATACTGTATACTTGCATAGGAACAGACTGTAAATGTGCATTAGAACAGACTGTAGATGTGCAGTAAAACAGACTGTAGACTTGCAATAGAGCAGACTGAAGACGTGCAGTAGAACAGACTTAAGATGCGCTGTAGAACAGACTGTAAACATGAAGTAGAACAGACTGTAGACATGCATTAGAACAGACTGTAGATGTGCATTAGAACAGACTGTAGATGTGCAGTAAAACAGACCGTAGTTATGCAGTAGAACAGACTGCATTAGAGCAATAGTACAGACTGTAAACTGGCATTAGAACAGACTGTAGAGGTGCAGTTGTACAGACTGTAGATGTGCAGTAAAACAAACTGTAGATGAGCAGTAGTACAGACTGTAGACTTGCATTAGAACAGACTGTAGATGTCAAGTTCTGTGTGTTTTTTAACTGACTACAGCTCTGCCCAAACTTAAAAACTGCTTTATCTCTGATGAATGCAAAGGACAACTCAAAACTGTTCTTTCTTTTTCTTTTTTTCCTAAAGATGATCGGGTGGAACAGAATAGGTTGATAACCTTTAAAATACACAAACCAAAGCAGAAATTAGTTGCAAATAAATCACAAATAACTCAATACCACTTCCTCAAATAGTAAATGTCAAACCAAACAGTCATTTTAATTAACCTATGGTCTCTAATTAAACTTATATAATTTAAACAATACACATGCTTAGAGTAATGTTCACATAAAGTATTCACTATTTGATTTAAATTGGACATTACAACCAAGCAAACAAAATCATACAAAAGTCTTAACTCAACACAAACAAACACACAGTCCACTTTTGTCCTACCAGTTGTGTCCTTGGATAATCAGGAGCTGTGGTCAAAGTTTCTTTTCCTCAGGAACAAGTGAGATGGCCAACTGGGCTTTTACCAAACATTTCAACTGCCATGCACTCTGTGTGTGCGCTGGTAATTATGGTCCCAAGAGCACTTCCTGGAAGTTGGTTCCATAACCTTTTGATCTTGTTGCCCACTGCAGTTTGGGAGTGCTCTTAGTAATTTGAGTAAAAATAGGCTGAGTGCTCAGGACAACTTGTACCTTGAATTGACATAACAGTAGATGTGCAGTAAAACAGACTGTAAACGTGCAGTAAAACAGACTGCAGTAGAGCAGAGGTACAGACTGTAAACTGGCATTAGAACAGACTGTTGAGATGCAGTTGAACAGACAGTAGGCGTGCAGTTGAACAGACTGTAGATGTGCATTGGAACAGACTAAAGGCGTACAATAGAACAGACTGTAGGCGAGCAGTAGAACACACTAAAGACCTGCATTAGAACAGGCGGTGGGCGAGCATTAGAACAGACTGTAAAGTCCAGTAGAACAGACTAACAATTAGAACAGATGTGCAGAAAAACAGACTGTAGACGTGCAGTAAAATAAACTGCAGTAGAGCAGTAGTAAAGACTGTAAACTGGCATTAGAACAGACTGTAGACATGCAGTAGAACAGACTGTAGATGTGCAGTAGAACAAACTGTTGAGGTGCAGTAATACAGACTGCAAGCGAGCATTATACAGACTGTAGAAGTGCAGTAGTACAGACTGTAGATGTGCAGTAGAACAGAATGTAGGCGTTTATTAGAACAGACTGTATACCTGCAGTCGGACAGACTGTAGATGTGCTTTAGAAAAGACTGTAGACGTTTATTAAAATAGACTATAGTCGTGCAGTAGAACAGACTGTAGGCGTGCAATAGAACAGACTGTAGAGGTGCAGTTGAACAGACTGTAGATGTGCATTAGAACAGACTGTAGATGTGCATTAGAAGAGACTGTAGACAATTATTAAAATAGACAATAGTTGTGCAGTAGAACAGACTGTAGACAAGCATTAGAAATTACTATAAACGTCTAGTAGAACAGACAATGTGCAGAAGAATAGACTCTAGAGGTGCATTACTACAGACTGTAGATGAGCATTAGAACATACTCTATATGAGTATTAGAAAACACTGTAGAAATGCTTTAGAACAAACTGTAGAGATGCAGTTGTATAGATTGTAGACAAGCATTAAAACAGACTGTAGAAGTGCAGTACTTCAGACTGTAGATGTGCAGTAGAAAAGACTATTGAGGTGCAGTAGTACAGAATGTCGACATTTATTATTGCCCTTCTACTGTCTCTTCTAATGCTCGTCTACTGTCTGTATTACTGCACCTCTACAGTCTGTACTAAAGCACATCTACAGTCTGTTCTAATGCTCGTCCACAGTCTATTCTTATGCAGGTCTTTAGTCTTTACTACTGCACATCTACAGTCTGTTCTAATGGACGCCTACATTCTGTTCTAATGCTCATCTACAGTCTGTTCTATTACGTCTACAGTCTTTTCTACTGCACATCAACAGTCTGTTCTAATGCTCATCTACAGTCTGTACAACTGCACCTCTACAGTCTGTTCTACTGCCATTTTACAGTCTGTACTATTGCTCTACTGCACTCTATTCTACTGCATGTCTACAGTCATTTTTACTGCACATCTACAATCTGTTCTAATTGTCAGTCTGTTCTACAATCTACAGTCTGTACTAATTCTGCTCTGAAGTCTGTTCAACTGCACGTCTACAGTCTGTTCAACTGCACCTCTACAGTCTGTACTACTGCACTTCTACAGTCTGTTCTAATGCTCGTCTACAGTCTGTATTACTGCACCTCTACAGTCTGTTATAAATGCATGTCTACAGTGTTTTCTAAAACTCATATACAGTCTGTTCATTTGCTCATCTACAGTCTGTACTACTGCAGCTCTAGAGTCTATTCTTTTGCACATTGTCAGTTTGTTCTACGGGACGTTTACAGTCATTTCTATTGCTCGTTTACAGTCTGTTCTAAGGTAATTCTAGAGTCTGTACTACTGCTGCTCTGATTTCTGTTCACCTGCACGTCTACAGTCTGTTTTACTGCATATCTACAATCTGTTCTAATTGTCAGTCTGTTCTACTGGACGTTTACAGCCTGTTCTAAAGCTCATCTACAGTCTGTTCTAAAGCCAATCTAGAGTCTGTACTACTGCTGCTCTGACATCTGTTCAAATGCACATCTATAGTCTGTTCAACTGCACGTCTACAGTCTGTTCTAATGCACATCTACAGTCTGTTCTAATGCAAGTCTACAGTCTGTACTACTGCTCATCCACAGTCTGTTCTATTGCACGTCTACAGTCTGTTCTGATAAACGTCTACAGTCTGTTCTACTACACATCTACAGTCTGTACAACTGCTCTACTGCAGTCTATTCTACTGCACTTCTACAGTCTGTTCTACTGCACGACTATAGTCTGTATTAATAAATGTCTACAGTCTTTTCTAATGCACATCTACAGTGTGTGCTTGTGGAAGTCTACAGTCTGTTCTAATAATTGTCTAGATTCTGTTCTACTGCACGCCTACAGTCTCTTCTAATAATAGTCAACATTCTGTACCACAGCACCTCTACAGTCTCTTCTACCGCACATCTACAGTTTGTTCTAGTGGTTGTCTACAGTCTGTACTACTTCACCTCTACAGTCTGTTGTAAAGCATGTCTACAGTCTTTTCTAATACTAATGTACAGTCTGTTCTAATGCTCGTGTAAAGTCTTAACAACTGCACCTCTACAGTCTATTATTCTGCACATCGTCAGTCTTTTCTAATGCACATCTACAGTCTGTTCTAATGGACGTATACAGTCTGTTCTAACGCTCGTCTACAGTCTGTTCTATTGTACATCTACAGTCTCTTATAATGCTACTTTACAGTCTGTACCTCTGCTCTACCGCATTTTGTTCTACTGCACGTCTACAGTCTTTTTTATAAACGTCTATAGTCTATTCTACTGCATTTCTACAGTCATTACTAATGCTCTAAAGTCTATTCTAATGCTCATCAACAGTCTGTTCTAATGCAAGTCTACAGTCTGTGCTACTGCTCATCTACAGTCTGTACTACTGCACTTCTAAAATCTGTTCTAATCAATGACTGTAGAAGGGCTGGACATAAGGAGTGTGGCGTCACCCATGGCGTTACGAACCCGAAAATGAACCCATTTCAGTCGCCATTTTTAGCCGTTGTGGGGGCCGCCATGTTGATTTTTGGAGCCAGAAGTCCTAATTTGGGCATATGAGCTAGGTTTGAGTCGCGTTAGCATGGTAACCAGCGAGCCAATCAGAACCGGGCTTGTTGAAAGTTGAAAGTTGAAAGGTGAAATTCCTGCAGATAGCGGCAAAGCCATTGACGGTGAAGGCGCTGACCAATCTCATCCTCTGTCTTTGCTGCATTTTGACTGCTGGCTAACTTGAGGTAAATGTTATATTTATTTGTAATTCATTTTTTTATTTCTTTAATTTCACTCATAATAACTTGATTTTAATCAACATATAGTATTGAAAGATTTTTTTAAAGTAGGTTAAAAACATTGTTACTTGCATGCAAACATATGCTAGTAGTTAACTGTAATCAGAGCAGTGTTTCCTTTTTATTGCTAAATCTCGTTTTAATTACTAATGGCATTAGTTATTAAAACTAATTGACTTTCTTATATTTAGTTTTTACCCAAATTATGTATAGAATAATATATGGGTAAAACGAAGTGTATTATTAGGTAAGCATTATCTAATTTAATGATTATATCTCCCTTTCAGGTCACTATTATTTACCCCTTCTACGGTTATTGGCTACGACAGAGACCTGAGCTAAAACATCTCTGCTCCTTCACTGAGCCCTCTGCTGCTGCTCTACTTCAGGTGAATTTCACTTTTACACCAACATCTACGGTTTTTAAATATTCTCCTGCTTTAGTAAGCACCATGTTGTCATCTTTGTTCTAAAATACATCTACAGCTAGCAATAGTACTAACCTGCTTATCAATAGATAGCCTCGTAAATTATAAACTGTATGTTGTAAAAATATATAAAGTAGATCATTTAGAATTATAGTTTCTGTATGATATATATCTTAGCTTAATGATAGTTTTCTTAAAATAGACACATTGCATACATTTTTTAAAAAACTGGTTATTTAGAAATTGTAAACAAATATGCTGTATTTTTGAGATGGAGTAAATATGAGTTAAACCAGTTTTGATTTTTGTTTTTCCTTACCTGTGCAGCTGCAGGTCAAAGACCTCAGGAGCAACCTGAAAGTTCAAGAAACCCTTCCATCTTTGAGCACTACTTTATCATTACAATTTAATAATACACAAAACAATATGTTTTATGATTTGGTTATTTTCCACAATACCTTCTATTGCTTATGGCATTCTAAAATAACACTATAGTAATAAATGATTTAAAGTTTTGTCTGTTTGCTTTCATCTACTTTCACGTTATTTAAAAGTTTCTTTAAAAAAGCCTTTTTACAAGTTATTAACTCTGTGCACTTAAAAACAAAGTGTATACATTATGTCAGATTCAAGATCTTAAAAAAACAGTTTATATATGCTTTCAAACCTAGAAGCACATAAATGAATGGAGATTGTATTTTGTTTTAAGTTTATTTAAAAACGCTCAAGTTGTCGATGGACCAGGATGTGATGTAGGATGAAGCTGAGGAAGCCGAGGCTGGGCTAGGTCAACTGTCCAGGAGCAGAGAAGAACAGAGCAGCAGACTGATGACTGGACCTGACTGGACTGGGCCGACAGAAAAGCAGCAGCAGACAGGTAACTGTAGAGGAGCGCTGCGAAAACAGAGAACAAAGTAAAAGTTATGTTTAAAACAAGTCTTGCTGTTGGGCCCGGTCACCTCTGAACACAGTTAATCACAGGAAAAAAAACACTTCACCAGCTCACTGTGTTACTGTGTGTGTAAGAACTGTTTTTAAGAAAATAGTGGACTTTGATTTCATTCATTCATTTTCTACCGCTTTGTCCCGTTAGGGGTCGCGGGTGACTGGAGCCTATCCCAGCAGCTTTGGGCCTGAAGCGGGGTACACCCTGGACAGTGGCCAGTTAGTCACAGGGCTGACATATAGAGACAGACAGTGACAGACAACCATTCTCTCTCACATTCATTCACTAGGGACACTTTAGAGTTGTCAATTAACCTTTACATGCATGTGTTTGGACGGTGGGAGGAAGCCGGAGTACCGGGAGAGAACCCACAGTAACACGCGGAGGACATGCAGACTCCTCACAGAAAGACCGAGTCGGCCGAGAGAATGTTTGAGTCTGCCGGGTTTTGAACTCACGACCTTCTTGCTACGTGCACCCTGGACTTTGATTTGAACTTACATTTTCCTAAATATAATAATTAATGTACAGTACATTTCAGTTAATGTGAAATGTACTGTGTCAGAGATCATGTCTGTCATGTTTAAAACCTGACTTAAACATTTACTTGTCCACTGTTGTCATGATTTACAGATGATAAATGTACAAATATAAAACTAACACATGCACTTTAGCTACAGTAATTTTCAAGAGATGTATGACTGTAGAGTAAGGAAAGTGTTTTCTAGAGTAAAAAAGTCTCAGAGGTTAGTGGGCACTGCACGTGTAATGTTTAATGTAATGTGTAGTTTAATCTAACACTCACCTTTGTCTGAATATCCTCTTCAAAGTGCTCACACCACAACAAGAGCCTTTCTTCTGATCAGCCTCAGCATCACCTTTAGCCTCAGTTTGACAGCATCACATTTAGGAAATCTGTGAGAGAACAATATCTATTTTAATAAAACAGACATGTGTCAAATGTATTTACCAAAATGACACAACCCAGATCTTTGTAAAAGAGTACATTAAGCCCACTTCTAATTTTGATTATATTATTATGATTATATTATGACATTTACTGACTTTGCAAACTACACAGTAATTTTTCAGCCAGATACATTTAGCCTTAATATTATCTTACTAAAAACTAAAAAAAAACATTATGCTTAATTCCTTCCAAATTGAAGGTTAGATATGACCTTATATCATATTATTACCAAGTTTGGTCCAGTGTATCATATTAAGCTATCGTTAAAGCGGTGGAGAGCCACCTTCGGGTCAGCTAAAAACGTATAACAAATGTATATATTCTGACAGTAAGACATGCAAAAATGTACTCACCTTGAAACTGGAGCGTGCTTCATTTAGTGCAGTTGTCGATGAAAAAGTTACTTAAATTAGCGGAGTTAAATCAAACACAGCTAGCGTTAGCTTTTAGCTAAAAGCAAGCGATCTCCATACATGAACAGCAGCAACTAACAAACTAATTAACAAAAACGAAGACTTACTGGCTAAAAAGTTTCAGAAAACAAAGACTAACTAAAAACAATCTTTGGGTGTAGCAAAAGCTTGAACTTCACTGATTTAAAATAGTTAGGTCTCCACGAGTCTCTCTTCTGTTCATATAACGCTATATTCCAGCTGCTTTTTTTACGAGCAGCTTAAAACTACAAAATGCGGTAGCGAGATCAGCCACGCCCCACGATCCGACATAGCAGAATAGAGGCATCTGATAGGTAGGTTATTAATCTTAATAGTATGAGTTATGTGACAAATATCAATATAGCAATTACGGGAATAATAAGATTGTGTTCAAAGAAAGGGAGCGTTAGAATGATGACTGTGAGAAAAATAGTCACTTCGTAATTGCCGCCAATTTTTCAATGGATGTCAATAGGGTCATGCTTGATGGAGCCAACCCCTACTTCCTATTTGGCACAGACCCAGAAGCGGGCTTGCTATGTCCAGCCCTTATACCGTCAATGGTTCTAATGCTCATCTGCAGTCTGTATTACTGCACCTCTACAATCTGTTCTAAAGCATGTCTACAGTATTTTCTAATACTCATATACAGTCTGTTCTAATGCTCGTCTACAGTCTGTACTACTGCACATCTACAGTCTCAACTACTGCACTTCTTAAGTCTGTTTCTAATGCACATCTACAGTCTGTTCTAATGCAAGTCTACAGTCTGTACTACTGCTCATTTACGGTCTGTTCTACTGCAGGTCTACAGTCTGTTGTAATAAACGTCTACAGTCTGTTCTACTGCACATCTACAGTCTGTACTACTGCACTTCTACAGTCTGTTCTAATGCACATCTACAGTCTGTTTTACTGCTCATATACAGTCTGTTCAACTGCACGTCTACAGTCTGTTTTACTGCTCATATACAGTCTGTTCTAATGCACATCTACAGTCTGTTCTAATGCAAGTCTTTACTACTGCTCATCTACGGTCTGTTCTACTGCAGGTCTAAAATCTCTTCTAATAAATGTCTACAGTCTGTTCTACTGCACATCTACAGTCTGTAATACTGCACTTCTACAGACTGTTCTAATGCTCATCTACAGTCTGTATTACTGCACCTCTACAGTCTGTTCCAAAGCATGTCTAGAGTGTTTTCTTATACTCAAATACAGTCTGGTCTAATGCTCGTCTACAGTCTGTTAAACTGCACCTCTACAGTCTGTTCTAAAGCATGTCTATAGTGTTTTCTAATTCAAATATACAGTTTGTTCTAATGCTCGTCTACAGTCTGAACTACTGCTCTTCTACAGTCTGTTCTAAAGCATGTCTAGAGTGTTTTCTAATACTCATATACAGTCTGTTCTAATGCTCATGTACAGTCTGTAGTACTGCACCTAGTCTATTCTTCTGCACATTGTCAGTCTGTTTTACTGGATGTTTACAGTCATTTTTAATGCAAGTCTACAGTCTGTACTACTGCTCATCTACAGTCTGTTCTAATGCCAGTTTACAGTCTGTACTTCTGCTCTACTGCAGTCTGTTCTACTGCACGTCTAGAGTCTGTTTTACTGCTCATATACAGTCTGTTCTAATGCACATCTACAGTCTGTTCTAATGCAAGTCTACATTCTGTACTACTGCTCACCTACAGTCTGTTCTACTGCATATCTACAGTCTCTACTACTGCACTTTTAAAGTCTGTTCTAATGCACATCTACAGTCTGTTCTAATGCCATTTTACAGTCTTTACTACTGCTCTACTGCAGTCTATTCTACTGCACTTCTACAGTCTGTTTTACTGCACATATACAATGTGTTCTAATTGTCAGTCTGTTCTACTGAACATTTACAGTCTGTTCTAAAGCTCATCTACAGTCTGTTCTAAAGCCAATCTAGAGTCTGTACTACTGCTGCTCTGAAGTCTGTTCAACTGCTTGTCTACAGTCTGTTCAATTGCAGCTCTACAGTCTGTTCTATTGTACGTCTACAGTCTGCTCTACTGCACGATTAAAGTCTTTTTAATAAACATCTACAGTCTTTTCTAATGCACATCTACAGTTTGTTCTACTGGTCGTCTACAGTCTCTAATTGTCATTCTGTTCTACTGAACGTTTACAGTCTGTTCTAAAGCTCGACAACAGTCTGTTCTAAAGCCAATCTAGAGTCTGTACTACTGATGCTCTAAAGTCTGTTCAACTGCACGTCTACAGTCTGTTCAACTGCACCTCTACAGTCTGTTCTATTGTACGTCTACAGTCTGTTCTACTGCACGACTATAGTCTGTATTAATAAATGTCTACAGTCTTTTCTACTACACATCTACAGTCTCTACTACTGCACTTCTAAAGTCTGTTTCTAATGCACATCTACAGTCTGTTCTAATGCAAGTCTATAGTCAGTACTACTGCTCATCTATGGTCTGTTCTAGTGCAGGTCTACAGTCTGTTCTAATAAATGTCTACAGTCTATAGTCTGTTCTAATGCTCGTCCACAGTCTGTTCTAATGCAAGTCTATAATCTGTACTACTGCTCATTTACAGTCTGTTCTAATGCAAGTCTACAGTCTGTAATACTGCTCATTTACGGTCTGTTCTACTGCAGGTCTACAGTCTGTTGTAATAAACGTCTACAGTCTGTTCTACTGCACATCTACAGTCTGTACTACTGCACTTCTACAGTCTGTTCTAATGCTCGTCTACAGTCTGTATTACTGCACGTCTACAGTCATTTCAACTACACCTCAACAGTCTGTTCTAATGCCAGTTTACATTCTTTACCTCTGCTCTACTGCAGTCTGTTCTACTGCACGTCTACAGTCTGTTCTACTGCTGCTCTGAAGTCTGTTCAACTGCATGTCTGTAGTCTGTTCAACTGCAACTCTACGTCTGTTCTATTGTATGTCTACATTCTGTTCTAATGCACATCTACAGTCTGTTCTAATGCAAGTCTACAGTCTGTACTACTGCTCGTGTACAGTCTGTACTATTGCACCTCTACAGTCTGTTCTAAAGTATGTCTACAGTCTATTCTAATACTCATACACAGTCTGTTCTAATGCTCGTCTACAGTCTCTACTAACGGACATTTAAATTCTATTCTTCTGCAGCATCATTAGTCTGTTTTACTGGACATCTACAGTCTGTTCTATACACGTATATAGTCTCTTCAAATACTCGTCCACAGTCTGTTCTAATGCAGTCTGTACTACTGCACATCTATAGTCTGTTCTATTGCTCGAATACAGTCTGTTCTAATGCCCAATAAAAGTCTTTACTACTCCACCTCTACAGTTTGTTCTACTTCTCCTCTACAGTCTGTTCTACTGCAGGTCTACAGTCTGTTCTAATGCCAGTCTAGAGTCTGTACTACTGCTGCTCTACAGTCTGTTCTACTGCAAGTCTACAGTCTGTTCAACTGCACTTCTACAGTCTGTTCTAATGCACATCTACAGTCTGATCTACTACACGTCTACTGTCTGTTCTAATAATTATCAACATTCTGTACTACTGCAACTCTACAGTCTCTTCTCTACTGCACATCTACAGACTGTTCTACTGAATGTCTACAGTCTGTTCTAATGCCAGTTTACTACTCTACTGCAGTCTATTCTAATGCACGTCTACAGTCTGTTTTAGTGCACATTTACAATCTTTTCTAATTGTTAGTCTGTTCTACTGGACCTTTACAGTCTGTTCTAAACCTCATCTACATTCTGTTCTAAAGCCAATCTAGAGTCTGTACTAATGCTGCTTTGAAGTCTTTTCAACTGCACTTCTACATTCTGTTCTACAGCACGACTATAGTCTGTTCTAATGCAGCGTCTACAGTCTTTTCTAATGCACTTCTACAGTCTGTTCTACTGGACGTCTCCAGTCTGTTCTAATAATTGTCTAGAGTCTGTTCTACTGCACGTCTACAGTCTGTTCTAAAGCATCTCTACAGTCTTTTCTAATGCTCGTGTAAAGTCTCAACTACTGCACCTCTACAATCTATTCTTCTGCACATCGTCAGTCTGTTCTACTGCAGATCTACAGTCTGTTCTAATGCACATCAACAGTCTGTTCTAATGCACATCTATAGTCTCTTCTAATGCTCGTCCACAGTCTATTCTAATGCACATCTACTGTCTGTTCTAATGCAAGTCTATTGTCTGTACTACTGCTCATCTACAGTCTGTTCTAGTCTAGATCTACAGTGTGTTCTAATAAACGTCTACAGTCTGTTCTACTGCATCTACAGTCTGTACTACTGCACTTCTACAGTCTTTTCTAATGCTCATCTACAGTCTGTATTACTGCCTACAGTCTGTTCTAAAGCATGTCTAGAGTGTTTTCTAATACTCATATACAGTCTGTTCTAATGCTCGTCTTTAGTCTGAACTACTGCACCTCTACAGTCTGTTCTAAAGCATGTCTACAGTGTTTTTAATACTCATATACAGTCTGTTCTTATTCTCGTCTACAGTCTGTACTACTGAATCTCTACAGTCTATTATTTTGCATATTGTCAGTCTGTTCTACTGGACGTTTACAGTCTGTTCTAATGCTTGTCTACAGTCAGTTTTAAATCCAATCTAGAGTATGTACTACTGCTGCTCTAAAGTCTGTTCAACTGCATGTCAACAGTCTTTTCAATCGCACCTGTACAGTCTGTTTTAATGCCAGTTTACAATCTGTACTACTGCTCTACTACAGTCTCTTCCACTGCATGCCTACAGTCTGTTTTACTGCTCATCTACAATCTGTTCTAATGTACATCTACTGTCTGTTCTAATGCAAGTCTATAGTCTGTCCTACTGCTCGTCTAGAGTCTGTTCTATTGCACATCTACCGTCTGTACTACTGCACTTCTACAGTCTGTTCTAATGCTCGTCTACAGTCTGTATTACTCCACCTCTATAGTCTCTTCTAAAGCATGTCTAGAGTTTTTTCTAATACTCATATACAGTCTGTTCTAATGCTCGTCTACAATCTGAAGTACTGCACCTCTACAGTCTGTTCTAAAGCATGTCTACAGTGTTTTTTTATAATACTCATATACAGTCTGTTCTAATGCAAGTCTATAGTCTGTACTACTGTTCATCTACAGTCTGTTTTACTGCACATCTACAGTCTGTTCTGATAAACGTCTACAGTCTGTTCTTCTACACATCTACAGTCTCTACTACTGCACTTATGAAGTCTGTTCTAATGCACATCTACAGTCTGTTCTAATCCATGTCTATAGTCTGTACTACTGCTCTCATATGTCTGTTCTAGTGCAGGTCTACAGTCTGTTCTAATAAACGTGCACATCTACAGTCTGTACTACTGCACTTCTACAGTCTGTTCTAATGCTCATCTACAGTCTGTATCTATTGCACTTCTACATTCTGTTCTAAAGCATGTCTAGAGTGTTTTCTAATACTCATATACAGTCTGTTCTAATGCTCGTCTACAGTCTGAACTACTGCACCTCTACAATCTGTTCTAAAGCATGTCTAGAGTGTTTTCTAATACTCATATAGAGTCTGTTCTAATGCTCGTCTACAGTCTGTTCAACTGCACCTCTACAGTATGTTCTAATGCCAGATTAAAGTCTGTACTACTGCTCTATTACAGTCTCTTCCACTAAAGTCTGTTTTACTGCACATCAACAATCTGTTCTAAAAATGTCTACAGTCTGTTCTACTGCACATCTACAGTTTGTACTACTGCACTTCTACAGTCTGTTCTAATGCTTGTCTACAGTCTGTATTTCTGCACCTCTACAGTCTCTTCTAAAGCATGTCTAGAGTATTTTCTAATACTCATAAATAGTCTGTTCTAATGCTCATTTACAGTCTGAACTTCTGCACCTCTACAGTCTGTTCTAAAGAATGTGTACAGTGTTTGTCTAATACTCATATACATTCTGTTCTAATGCAAGTCTATAGTCTGTACTACTGCTTATCTACGGTCTCTTTAAGTGCAGGTCTACAGTCTGTTCTAATAAACGTCTACAGTCTGTTCTACTGCACATCTACAGTCTGTTCTAATGCTTGTCTACAGTCTGTATTTCTGCAACCTCTACAGTCTGTACTAAAGCATGTCTAGAGTATTTTCTAATACTCATAAATAGTCTGTTCTAATGCTCATTTACAGTCTGAACTACTGTGCCTCTACAGTCTGTTCTAAAGAATGTCTACATTTTTGTCTAATACTCATATACAATCTGTTTGTAATGCAAGTCTATAGTCTGTACTACTGCTCATCTACGGTCTCTTTAAGTGCAGGTCTACAGTCTGTTCTAATAAACGTCTACAGTCTGTTCAACTGCACATCTACAGTCTGTTCTAATGCGCATCTACAGTCTGTTCTAGTTCAGGTCTACAGTCTGTTCTAATATACGTCTACAGTCTGTTCTACTGCACATCTACAGTTTGTTCTGATAAACGTCTACAGTCTCTACTACTGCACATCTAAAGTCTATTCTAATGCACATCTACTGTCTGTTCTAATGCAAGTCTATAGTCTGTACTACTGCTCATCTACGGTCTGTTCTAGTCTAGATCTACAGTGTGTTCTAATAAACGTCTACAATCTGTTCTACTGCACATCTACAGTCTGTACTACTGCACTTCTACAGTCTTTACTAATGCTCATCTACAGTCTGTATTACTGCACCTCTATAATCTGTTCTAAAGCATGTCTAGAGTGTTTTCTAATATTCATATGGAGTCTGTTCTAAAGCTCGTCTTTAGTCTGAACTACTGCACCTCTACAGTCTGTTCTAAAGCATGTCTACAGTGTTTTTAATACTCATATACAGTCTGTTCTTATTCTCGTCTACAGTCTATACTACTGAATATCTACAGTCTATTCTTTTGCATATTGTCAGTCTGTTCTACTGGACGTTTACAGTCTGTTCTAATGCTTGTCTACAGTCAGTTTTAAATCCAATCTAGAGTATGTACTACTGCTGCTCTGAAGTCTTTTCAACTGCATGTCAACAGTCTGTTCAATCGCACCTGTACAGTCTGTTTTAATGCCAGTTTACAATCTGTACTACTGCTCTACTACAGTCTCTTCCACTGCACGTCTAACGTCTGTTTTACTGCACATCTACAGTCTGTTCTAATGTACATCTACTGTCTGTTCTAATGCAAGTCTATAGTCTGTCATACTGCTCGTCTACAGTCTGTTCTATTGCACATCTACCGTCTGTACTACTGCACTTCTACAGTCTGTTCTAATGCTCGTCTACAGTCTGAACTACTGCACCTCTACAGTCTGTTCTAAAGCATGTCTACAGTGTTTTTATAATACTCATATACAGTCTGTTCTAATGCACATCTACAGTCTGTTCTAATGCAAGTCTATAGTCTGTACTACTGCTTATCTACAGTCTGTTCTACTGCAAGTCTACAGTCTGTTCTAATAAACATCTAAAGTCTGTTCCACTGCACATCTACAGTCTGTTCTAATGCAAGTCTACAGTCTGTACTACTGCTCATCTACAGTCTGTTCTACTACACGCCTACAGTCTGTTCTGATAAACGTCTACAGTCTGTTCTACTACACATCTACAGTCTCTACTACTGCACTTCTAAAGTCTGTTCTAATGCACATCTACAGTCTGTTTTAATCCATGTCTATAGTCTGTACTACTGCTCATATACGGTCTGTTCTAGTGCAGGTCTACAGTCTGTTCTAATAAACGTCTACAGCCTGATCTACTGCACATTTACAATCTCTTCTACTGCACTTCTACAGTCTTTTCTAATGCTCGTCTACAGTCTGTATTATTGCACCTCTACAGTCTGTTCTAAAGCATGTCTAGAGTGTTTTCTAATACTTATATACAGTCTGTTCTAATGCTCTACAGTCTGAACTACTGCACCTCTACAATCTGTTCTAAAGCATGTCTAGAGTGTTTTCTAATACTCATATAGAGTCTGTTCTAATGCTCCTCTACAGTCTGTTCAACTGCACCTCTACAGTCTGTTCAAATGTCAGATTAAAGTCTGTACTACTGCTCTATTACAGTCTCTTCCACTAAATTCTGTTTTACTGCACATCTACAATCTGTTCTAATATACATCTACTGTCTGTTCTAATGAAAGTCTACAGTCTGTAGTACTGCCCATCTACAGTCTGATCTACTGCACGTCTACAGTCTGTTCTAAAAATGTCTACAGTCTGTATTTCTGCACCTCTACAGTCTCTTCTAAAGCATGTCTAGAGTATTTTCTAAAACTCATAAATAGTCTGTTCTAATGCTCATTTACAGTCTGAACTACTGCACATCCACAGTCTGTTCTAAAGAATGTCTACATTTTTTCTAATACTAATATACAATCTGTTCTAATGCAAGTCTATAGTCTGTACTACTGCTCATCTACGGTCTCTTTAAGTGCAGGTCTACAGTCTGTTCTAATAAACGTCTACAGTCTGTTCTACTGCACATCTACAGTCTGTTCTAATGCACATCTACAGTTTGTTCTAATGCACATCTACAGTCTGTTCTAGTGCAGGTCTACAGTCTGTTCTAATATACGTCTACAGTCTCTTCTTCTGCACATCTACAGTCTGTACAACTGCACTTCTACAGTCTTTTCTAATGCTCGTCTACAGTCTGTATTACTGAACCTCTAAAGTCTGTTCTAAAGCATGTCTAGAGTGTTTTCTAATACTCATATAGAGTTTGTTCTAATGCTCGTCTACAGTCTGAACTACTGCACCTCTACAGTCTGTTCTAA